>JAVXUL010044024.1:0-25919 GCA_035590515.1 Trichilia minutiflora
TTTATTCTTTATTATAAAGAATAGATTTCTTGACAGTGATGCACTAGCACCCGTAGACTCGAGAAATATTCCGATGATTAAAAATAGCGTAAATATGATTTACAACTATTTGAGAGACTATAAAAGATTTTTTACATATGTATATATGTTAATAAATAAATAAATTTATTTATTAATGATTAAATAATTATTATTTAATCAAATGAATCCTTTAGTTGACAAACAACACCGTGTAATGCTGTTGAGAATTAATATGAGATTAATTTTTGTCAATCCATTATTTATTAAATGGCTAGAATTATTCTTTAATATTATATTAAAGAAATAAGTGTGTGTGTATATATATATATATATATTTGATAATAGAAAAGATATTGTTATTATTATTATATATATAATTGTTATTATTAATAATAATATTAATATTAATAATTATAATAACTTATTTTATTATTTGATATTATTAGATAATATCTAACTAATACTATTAAGTTGTCTTGATCAGTTTTGGTTTCTACCAATCAAAATAAACAAAGTGCTTTGTTGTGATTGATGGAAAAGGTGAAAATGATGGTTTTTTATTTTAATTTGCTAGCTTTCTTCCACCTTCTCCCATAGCTTTCCTTTTGGCAACTTAAAAACATTTGTTTTTGCTTCTCTTTGCTGCTGAGATTGCTGGAACGTGAGACTCTAAAACGGAAAAAAAGTTTTGTTCTTTTAAAAATAGAAAGGGAGAAAAGGAAAGGAAATGATAAAGGTGGTTATGGTTTCCTAAGCTTATAAAGGTTGCAAGCTTGCTTTGTAAAGCTTCCACTTCTTTCTCTAGTCTTCCAATCATCCTAAGGAACCATCTTCATCCACTTAGTTGGTGGATACCCTTAGAGGCCAATTGAAAATAGTTAGGCTTCTCAGATTACTAGGTATATGTTATACATCTAAGTATGTTATAAAATTTTTGAAAAATTTGCATAATATGTTTACTTGATCCTTGGGTATGTTTTTATAGTTTTACTCTCACAGATACAATAAATCTTTATTGGATTTGTAAGGCTTAGGATAACCCTTAGCTTAGTGATGAACTTCTTAATCCAAATAGCCTCCTTCGCTGCATTAGAGGCAACTATATACTTAGCCTCTATCGTAGAATTGGCTATCGTACGTTGCTTTGAATTCTTTTAGCTTATAGCTCTATTATTAAGGCAAAACACATAACCTGATTGCGATCCCAGATTATCTTTATCGGCTTGGAAACTAGCAATAGTGTAATATCTTACAATGAGCTTTACTTTACCTCTATAAATTGAGAAAGTATCTTTGTTCTTATCAAGTATTTAAAGATATTTTTCATAGTTATCTAGTGACGCTCACCTAGATTAACTTGATATTGGCTTGTTATACTCAAAGCATACGAGACACCTAGACGATTATATATCATAGTATACATGATACATCTTATATTAGATGCAGAAGGAATCTTATTCATGCAATGTCTATCCTCTTGTGTTCTAAGATACTGATTTTTAAAGAAATTTATTCTATAAGACATAGGTAAGAATATTTTCTTAGATTCTTACATACTAAATCTCTTTAGCACTTTATCTATGTATGTACTCTAACTTAGGCTAAGTAGTTTTCTCGATCTATCTCTATAGATCTTAATGCCTAACATATAGATAGCTTCGCCTAAGTCTTTCATTGAAAAGTTTTTCCTAAGCCATACTTTTATAAATTATAAAGTAGGAATATCATTCTCAATAAGTAGTATGTCATCTATATACAATTCCAGGAAGATAATAATGCTCTTACTAACACTTTTGTAAAAACAAGATTCATTTTTATTTTTAATGAAACCAAACTCTTTGATTACATTATCAAAATGAAGATTCTAGCTTTAAAAGGCTTGTTTCAATCCATAGATAGATCTCTATAGCTTGCAAAACCTTTCTAGTATTTTTTTGGGTGACAAAACCTTCAAGTTGTATTATATATACATCCTCTAAAAGATGTCTATTAAGGATGTTGTTTTGACATCTATTTGTCAGATTTCATAGTTATAGAATACAACTATTACAAGTAAAATTTGAATGGATTTAAGCATGGTAACTAGAGAAAAGTTTTCATCATAGTTAATACCATGAATTTGTTTAAAACCTTTAGTAACAAGTCTCCCTTTAAATGTATTTACATTACCATCTATGTCAGTTTTCTTCTTGAAGACCCACTTACACCTAATGGGTTTTACTCTCAAGTAGATCTACCAAAGTTCATACTTAGTTAACATACATGGATTCCATTTTAGATTTTGTGGTTTTAATCCATTTCTCAGAGTATGAGCCCATTATTATTTCTTGATAGGTTATAGGCTCATCTTAATCTATAAGCAACACATCACTATACTGAGTTATGAGAAATCTATATCTCTCTAGCTCATAATGTGTTATACTAAACTTACATAGCGCTTATGTTATATAAACAGATTTTTTTTGACAACGTATAAAAATTGCCTAAGTTTTATCTGTGTTTCATCTCTTTCTTACGGATCTTGAACTTCGTCGAGTTCTATTTTTCTCCTACTAGTCTTTCTCAAGATGAATTTTTTTCTAGAAAGACAGAATTTCAAGCAATAAACAATTTTTGCTCAATTGAGTTATAGAAATAGTATCCCTTGGTTTCTTTAGAATAACCAATAAAGAAATATTTATCAGATTTAGTTTTAAGTTTTTCAGAAGTTTGACGTCTAACTTAAGCCTCATAACCCTAAATCTTCATAAATGACATATTGGGATGCTTACTAATCTATATCTCACATCGTATCTTTTATACTAATTTAGATGAAACACAATTCAGTGTGAAAGTAGTTGTTTCTAGAGCATTTCCCCCTAAAGATCTGTATAACTCATCATAGAACAAACTATATCTAACAAGGTTTGATTTCTTTTCTCAGATATACCATTCTACTATGGTGTAGTAAGAGGAGTAAGTTGTGAAACCATTCTACACTCTTTTAGATGATCATTAAATTCTTGGCTTAAGTATTCACCACTTTTAATTTGATTTAAGTATCCTAATACTTTTATTGAGTTGATTTTGAACTTCATTCTTGAATTCTTTAAACTTTTTAAAGGATTCTAAATTATAAAATACACATAGTTATATCTACTAAAGTCATCAGTAAATGTGATCAAGTATTAAAATCCTCCTCTAGCTTATGTGGTGAAAGGTTCATATACATTACTATGTATAAGGCCTAACAAATCATTAGCCCTTTTACTATGTCCAATGAATGGTATTTTAGTCATATAACTCAATAAACAAGATTCACACACTTTATAAGGTTTAAAATCAAATTAGTCTAAGAACCCATCTTGATAAAGTTTGAAATGTGATTCTCATTTATATGGCCCAAGCGACAGTGCCAGAGATATATAGGATTGAAATCATTCGAGTTAATCCTTTTTGTATTTATGTTATAAACAGGCATATCAAGATCTAGAATATGGAGTTCATTAATTATATATTCATTATCATAAAACATATCATTTAAATAAATAAAACAACATTTATTGTTTATTATAAATGAATAACCAATCTTGTCCAAATAAGAAATTGAAATAATGCCTTTGGTTAACGAAGGTATATAATAATAATCCTCTAATTCTAAAACATGTCATGTGGGTAAAGATAAAATAAATGTTACTACGGCTAATGTAGTAACTCTTACTTTATTTTCAACTTGTAGGTCTACTTCACCCTTTCCTAATGTTATACTCCTTTTAATGTTCTGCACACTTAGACAAATATGAGAATCATATTTAGTAACTAATACCCACGATGTAGAAGCGGATAAGTTAACTTTGATAACGTAAATACCTGAAGTACAAGTCTCACTTCTCTTCTTCTTTAGATCTTCCAAATAAACTTTATAATTCTGTTCTTAATGTCCGGTTTTACATAATGGAAGTATGTCCCTTCCTTAGGTACTTTACCTTTAGGTTTTGGTGCAGATACTTTGGGTTTTAACTTGGACTTGTTCTTCTTAATCTTTTTATTCTTGCCTTTTTTTCTTGAACTTATCCTTACCTTTTTGTGCCATCAATATGTTATAATAGTTCGTAACATGCTAAGTAATTCAGGAAGAGTCTTGTAAATTTCATTCATGTTATAATTTATGACGAATTGATTGTAGCTATCCAATAATGATTGTAGAATAGCATCAGTGGCCAACTATTGGCCCAAAGGAAAGCCTAATCTCTCTAGGTTTTCAATATAACCAATCATCTTGAGTACATGAGCACCAACTAGGGTTTTTTCTAATATTTTACACTGAAATAGGGTTTTAGAGATATCATACCTTTCTTGACGTGCCTGCCCTTAATAAAGTTTTTTGAAGTGCTTGATCATATAAAATGCCTCTATTTTCTCATGTTGCTTTTGAAGATCTAGTATCACCGTAGCAAACATGAGATAGCCAACATCTAAGGTATCATTTCGATACTACTTATGGGCATTTTTCTCGTCTCGTAAAATATTACTAGTCGATGGTTCAGGTATAATACGCTCTAAAACATAGAATTTCTTTTTTGTTTGAGGACTATCCTTAAGTTTTGTACCAATCTAGGAAGTTTGTCTTATTCAACTTGTCCTTCTTAAGGACTGATTGTAATAATAGTGTATGCCTGTTATTGATGCCATAATAATAATAACCTGCAACCAGACAGATAAAAGAAGTAAGTATCATACATTGAATCATTTAATTGAATGATACTCCCACTATTTTCATCAAATGAATAACCCTCATTATTAATTCAAAAAATCCTATACTAGAATTTTCTAGTAGGCTAAGATCTCTATTTTACTTTATCTTAGGTTAACTTTGTCTAATCGCTCAAAATTTAGTTAGGTAGTTAGGCAACATTTGCCAATTACATCATATGTAACTCTTAGATAATTAGGTGACCAACATTTGTTCTAATCCATCTAATAGACTAAAGTCCAATTTTATACCTCTAGGGCCCTGATCCTATTAAGACAGCCTATTTAAGTTTAACCTAATATCTAGCAATTGAATATCACTGTTATCCTATCGTAACTTAGAAAGATTAGTATCACACTTTGCTTCGACAAACACATACATAACAATCGAGGTCTTGAAGAGTTCCAATCATTAGAAGGCCTTGACTTAATATTTTATTTATGAAAGATTTTATTTTGATCTTGGTAATTATTAATCACACTGGTGAATACATACATAAAATTATATATGAAAGCCTTGACTTAGTATGAAAGTTTCAATCATTAGAAGGCTTTATTTTGAATACATACATAAAATTAATATAATCACACTGGTTATTTATGTTATTACTAAACACCATACTCAAACAAACATATATTTATAGAACATAGAATCATGTTATGAATAAAGCATAGGCACAAAATATAACCCTATGCAAAAGCATATAAGGTCAAGAGACAGTACCTTTTGAGGGATTTTAAGAGGCAATGCTCTTTGCGGGTTTCGGGGTAGCATCTTGATAGTACAGCCCTTTAAGGTGTTTCGAGGGTAGTGCCTTCAAAACCTAAACAATATTAATGAATTTTTATTCATGTTGCATTCCATGTTATTAAATGACCATATTTAAACAGCTAAGTCTAATCACATTAAACAAAGAGGTTAAATAATCCTATTTAACCATATTTGTGTGTATTAAAATACATTTAATCACATTAAATGACTAGATTTAATTTGAATTTGATTAATAAAATCAAATCTATTTAATTGAATTTCACAGATTTGAATAGCACGCAAAATCCATTCAATCACCGTCGTACCCAACTATGTATTAATGTTAAACAAATTTAAACAAATTGATTCAATCATATTAAATTAATTTGATCAAATTCATTTATCGACAATCACTAAATTTAAACAATCTATATATTGATATTCATTCAAATAGATTTAAATCGAATCTGATCCAATTCAATCCATGTATAAATATTAATTCTCACAGATGCAAATCAGATATCATTTGATTGTATCCATGTATTAACGTCAAAACCATTAATCGCAAACATTTATCATAACCATTAGTAGGGAAACCATTAATCATAAAATCATTAATTGTAAACAGAGTAAATGTTTCAAAAGATTCATGCCAAATCATATCATTAAGAAAACATCTAGGTTTAAATCATAAATGGTTTTGATACTACTAAATGAAATCATAATGTATAAACATGCAGTAGAATATAAAATTCTTGATTTTCACCCAAGGATCCATACTTGTATACGTGAATATGATGAATTAAAAGAGCAGATTCTTACATTTGCACTCCAAGGTATCCACACGAATAGGGTGAATCAAGTTTCGAGTGTTAGATCCTTGTTCTTTTTTTTAGTCTATTTTATTTCTATTGTGTTTTTCATTCTCTAAGGAAATCACAAATTAACCCTAGGTGTAATCTAATTCAAAGTAACAAAATACCTTTTTATATATTGTATTTTAGGGTTAGGATTTTTACTACTTTGTCTAGGTTTAATGAACCTCTTAATAACAAAATCAGCCTATTTGCATATTGGGCATGACCTTACTCTTAAGGCCCAACCTATTTAATAAGGTTTTAGTCAATATTCTTAGCCTAACTTTATTAAATAGATATGGCAAAATCCTAATTGACACAAAGATTCTACAAACTAAGATAAATTCATCTTATGAATTTATACTCTCATTATCCCCGCACTAATATGTGACTTAACAGGTTCTCATAATGTTAATAGTGATATCAAAATCTAATTTTAATATCACAAGTCATAAATGGTGCCTAGCAACATATCATGACTGCTCAAGTAACAAAAATATGAATGATTCGACATTATATTTTATCTAGTGACTAATGTTACCATGTAGTTTAGTTCATTTGTCCTTGATATCTTAATTGAACATGAGACATAGATTGTGTCATCCTCATAAAGTTTAATCTTCGTATTTCCTTGATATCCTGAGTATAATCATCTAATTAAATGAATCAATATCACATATTGATTCATTTAAGTATGGTCATGTATTTTCATAATTATGCTCAATCAAAGGGATCTAAAGATATCACTTCTATTATATAAAAAGGACAAATTCTATCTGAATCAAAGTATAACTTTCTAAAAGATTCGTGATATATTTGACTATTTTCTTTATAGTCTATCCTATTATGAATGATGTTTGAAAATATGAAAATATATCATTCACTATATTGAAAATTATAATGATCTCAAGTTAAGTGATTATATACACTATTGTCATTATGAGAATTGCTTATGACACTTATATAACAATCCACGTAGTATTCTTATGGTAAGTCAATCTAGTATATTAGTTTGCTAACTTATACCCATGTGTTAACTTTATATCTTATATCATGATACATATCACGTCATCAATAGTTACTACACATACTAGTTTAAATGTATTATTGTTGCTTTATCACAATAATACTTGACTAAGGATATTTAAAAATAGTGTTCAACTAATTGAATCCATTATTTTAAAGGCATTATTACATTTATTAAATACACAGATATGTAATAATGAAATATATATATATATATATATATATATATTACTTAATAATGTCATGATACATCTAAATGAATATCTTAAATGTTTAACATAACCATTGGATCTTAAAGCATACACTAATATTTACTTTAGGAAATCATCTAAAGGTTTCACAACTTGCTCACCCTTGGCACAACATAATAAAGCTTAAGATAAAAGCAAAAGTAGAATGGAGGAGCAAATAAAGACTAGGCTTAAAAAAGGTAAAGGATTGTTGATGTTCCGCCCCTTTCTCTTTTACTAAAATCTACGAGGTTTGAGGGTCTAGAATGGTTCTTACCCTTGAACAGAGATCCACTAAAGTTCTACCCCCTTCTTCTAAGTATGAATATATAGGGGTAGGTAATAAAAGAATTGCTTCTATCTCCCAATAAAGATTTGACAAAGTTCTTCCTCTTTTAAGATAATAATTGACAGGAGTAAATGGCTCTAGGACATTTTTACCCTGAAGTAAGGAGATAAATGTGTGTATATAAAGAGAGGGTCAAATCCATTCAACAAAGGACGATATAACAATCACATCCAATCCATTTTTCCATTATATTGAAGTTGTTTTCAAGGAACCTCTCTAAAGTCAAGCAAGATGACTATGGCTATCTTCTACCCCTTTTTAATAGAGTGGCTCAGCCTCAATAGAGTTACAAAGATGTCGCAAGTTGACTTGATAGAAGTGGTAGATTTTATGAGATGATAGATGCATAAGGTAGACTCATTTTCTTAGTTAGCATTCTCTTTTCTATTGGTTTCTAAAATAGTGCTTCTGACTTTTCTTACCTTCTTTGTAGATTACATACATGACTTATCTCGAGGAAGCTTACAAAGTAACTTAGAGTACCATAATAGGGTAGGTTTCAACATAACCCAAATTACTCAAGAGAAGGGTACTTTGAGAAAGAGCACAGAAGCAACAACATCTAAGCTAGTTGAGGAGTGGACCGAGTGGGCCAAAGAAAGAGAGGAACTAGAAGTTAGGGTTGTCTCTTAACTTGCCTTAGAAAGGTCTAAATAGAAAGTCAGGATGGCTTTCTATCTTATTATTGAAAGATCATAATGGGAGGAGCAAATTGGATGTTAGCTTATTATAGAGAGGTCTTGGTTGCAAGTGAGAAAGCAAACTTAGAACCACGGGCAATAACTATAAAGACCAACTTGGTGACTTTAGGGGATGAAAATCAGTAGTTGTTATAGGCAAGGTAGAAGATGAGTAGCTAGTATAACAAACTCACCAATCTTTATTGATGGTTAAAGAAGGAATATGAGGAATTGAAGAGGAAGGTGGAAGAGATGAACAGTGAGATAAACTTTGTCTTCGATAAATATAACAAACTTTGTGATGGGTCATAAACTCTAAAGAACACTCATGAATAAGTTTATAAGATGGCAATGGAACTACGAGAAAGGGTCTAGTAAGCTAAAGCAATCTAGAGACCTGCTATAATTCAAGGGTCAGTGATGGGATCAACCTAACCAGTCAACTCTTCTTCCAATCCTATCTTGAGCTAGACTTGAAATATTTGCTCAATAGGCTTGGGTGTGAAGTCTCTAGCTCGTCCTTAGTGATGGTTTTTATGGCCTAATTGCATGCAAATATTTAAGTTTCTAAGCATCCTCTACTTAGAATTAACATATATCAAAATATAAGTATGAAAAGATTGGTTTTTTGAGTTTGTTACCTTAACAGAGCTTAAAATTTGATGAAAGCAAGTTACACACATATATATATATATATATATAATATCTTCAATCTATACCATTAAATGCCTAGAACGCTTAAAAAAACCATTTTCTACCTTGTTCTTTTTACTTGATCAAATTTTCTAAGGAAGAAGATGGCAATTTCTCTTTTATTTTTGTATTTATAATATATGATAGTTATTATTTGCTAGCCAATCAAAATTGGCACATTTGGACCAATAGAACTGCACCATATATCAAGCATTTTATCAAATAAAATAAATAGAAAATGATAGATTTATCCTTTAACAAATTAAATTAAATTAATTAATTATTACTTTTCCATCATTTATGGTGTAATTACCAAATTACCCTTGACTAATTATTTATTTTCTTAATCATTAAAAATAATAATTAATCAATATAATTAATTAACAAATTAATTAATTGTAATATAAAATTTCAAAATTCATATTAATTGCATAATTACCAATTTTGGCCTTAGTCAATAATTTATTTTATTAATGATTTAAGAAAATAAGAACTCATTCAAATTAATTAACTATTAATTAATTTGATTTATTGATTTCATAAATCATTGGTAACAATTATCAATTATCAAAATGACAACCGAGTATATTAACTTACAATAAGTTACAAATATACTTCTTTATCATTATTTTTTAACACCTTAAAGAATTATACATACATACATACATACATATATAACTCTTATATATATGTACACCTCTATTATTCGACTTCTAATATTTTCAGAAGGTATTAGCCTTCATTCTAAATAATTTCTCTCTTAAGAACAATTTCCTAAGGTATAAAGATTTTGATATGACTATGAAGGTTCAAAGTGAATTAGCTGTAGTCATTTCTAAACATTTCAAAACTCAATGACTATGGTTGGTATCTAGCAATACACTATAATCCCTAATCCACAATGAAATAATTTTTCATCAAAAATTGCTTTGATTGTATGTACTATGTGAGTAATGTCCTTTTATTGTCATATCCTAATCAAATTAGGGTTCATGGTATGGGAATACCTTAAATTTGATCTTTTATGAATTATCGATTAATATGTCCTCAACATGTCCCTATAAACTCTTTCATACGGCTTTTATTTAGCACTGGCTAGTGATTTTGTTTCGGATATATATCAACATTCACTTAGGAACTCAAATTAGGATAATCAGTGGAAACTTTCAATCCAATTATATGAGCCAACAAATCTCATCTTGATCATCAATCAAACTCTTATATGAATAATGTATAACCAAATCAATTTTAATGTACAAGTCATGACTAACCCTGTACTTTTATACCATATGAATTATACGCATCCATACAAGGTCTGATTTAGATGTCTCAGGTTAGAGGACTACATCGTACACTAGTACAATCTCTCGATAAATCATTAACTACATGAATACTATATGATTTATCAATGATTGGTCACATTCGATAAATAGTTCACAAACTATAAATCTATACTAATGCCTTTATAATAATACTCGTATTGTTAGCCTACTTATATCATCATATAATATTTTTAGGTAGTATATAGTATGCCTACTATATGATATTGATACCCAGTCAATATCACTTTTATAGGGAATGATTCGATAATTATAGTTAACAATTAACTAAATTATCTGGATAACTGACACATGTACTTTATTATTTAACATGATTTAATAAAAGAAGTAACCTATGTATGTGAATAAAGAATCATTTTTTTCATTTATAGATAAAATTATAATTCTAAAAATCGATGATGTGAATAATTTTTAGTCACTGACACTCAGATAACCAAGCTTCTTTGATTTTGCCTACAAATATAGCTACCATTGGGGTTAAAGTAGCTATTATGAACAACCCCCTAAGGAGGCCACTGCATCAACTACTCTAGTTGAGGTGCCTTATTTAAAAAGGGTCCAGGATCCCCCTAATGAGCAAGACAGGTTTAAGATCCCTCTGATGAGCCTGTAGAGATCCTTTCCTGTCCTGAGGATCATATAATATAGAATTTTTTTATAATTATAATTCTTTCATTTTTTTTACAATATGTACATAACAGATTCCTGCATTCATTAATGAAACTTCTTTCTTTTAGCTTGAATTTTTTTACTTTCATAATTAATTGCTAACTACCAACTTTCTTAATCGGTAACTTAAATACTCTGTGTGGTATCCCTTGAGCTAGATTACATATCCGTTAAGTACAGTTAAGTCTATGTATAGATAACTTAATGGATTATTCCAACTTTACATGATTATAGAAGTCATCACCTCTAATTGCTTTCTACTGATGCTTGCAACAAAGTGAGGTTCTAAACTAAAATCAGGGTTTTTATGGCACAGGTGTAAACCCTTGTAAGTGAGAATCTCATTTTCTTGTAGTCTTTAACACTAGGAGATCATGAAGGTTATTTCCAGGCTATTTCCCTTTCGTATCCCACATACCCTAATGTAGGGTTAGGGCTTCTATGACAAGTGTAGGCATTTAAGGTAACGATCCTATTCTAAGCTAGCCTCTAACACTGTACAGTAGCATGGAGGTACTTGATGAGGATTCAATTTCAGACTATTTCTTACCTATGTCCTTAACTAGATGATAACCTAATATAGGATCAAGGGTTCTAATAGCACGAGTGTAGGACTTTGGGGTTAGGATCCTATTCCAAGCTAGCCTTTGTCACTATAAGAGAAGTACAGAGTTACTCGATGAGGATTCAAATCCAAGTCCCTTTCTATCCACGTCTTTAACAAGATGATAACCTGATATATGGTTAGGGGTCACAGTGGTATACATGTAGGGCTTTGGGAGTGAGGATCATATTCCAAGCCAACCTTCGTCATTGTGAGAAGAGCGTGAAGGTACTCGAAAAAGATCTGATTCTAGGTCCTTTGTCATCTACGACTTTAACAAGATGATACCTTGACATACAATCAAGGTGTTAGGAAATCAAAGTATACAAATACAGCTGAAATAAAAGATTTTGATTTTCTTCTAAGAATCCATGTGATAAACTGAGTATCTCATTGAATAAACAAGTTTAAAACTCATACCTTTAATGAACCACAAGTACAAATCTTCAAACTTGCGCCTTTACGTTATCCACATGAATGGGATTCATCAAATTCTGAGTATTAGCTCCTTTTTTTGTTTCTCTATGTTTTTGTTTCTGTTACATTTTTCTTTTCCTAAAAAAAATACAAATCAACCCTAGGCGCTTTCTAACTCTACAATGTAATAAAAATGCTTTTATATTCCATTTTGGTTAGGGTAGTGATAAAATTAACCCAATATTCGTGTTAGACTTGACCTT
Source organism: Trichilia minutiflora (assembly GCA_035590515.1). Taxonomy (NCBI): domain Eukaryota; kingdom Viridiplantae; phylum Streptophyta; class Magnoliopsida; order Sapindales; family Meliaceae; genus Trichilia; species Trichilia minutiflora. The sequence goes on from JAVXUL010044024.1 coordinate 12,632, forward strand.
ACTCTTAAGACCCAATCTATTTAATAAAGTTTTAATTAACATCCTTGGTCGAACTTTATTAAATAGATCTAGCAAACCCCTAATTAACTTAAAATTTTCATAAACTAAGATAAATTCATCTCATAATTTTATATTTTTAATTTTTTCATTCTAAATTTTGACTCAATAGGTTCCCATGATGTTGTTAGTGATACAAATCTAATTTTAATAGCACAAGTCATGAGCAGTTTCTAGCAACACATCATGACTACTCAAGTGACGAGAATATGAGTGGTTTGACATCATATTTTATCCTGTGACTAATGTTACCATATAGTTTAATCTCTTATCCTTGTATCCTAATTGAATATAAGGCATGAAATATGTTATCATTGTAAAGTTTAATCTTTGTATTTTTTTGATATCTTGATTATAATTATTCATTCAAATGAGATCAATATTATATATTGATTTATTTAAAAATGAACATGTATTTCTATAATTATACTCAATTAAAGAGGCCTAATGATATCACTTTTGTTATATAGAAAGGACAAATTCTATCTTAATCAAATATATTCCTCTACATGATTAATGATATATCAAACTATTCTTTTTATAGTCTATCCTTTTACAAATGAAATTTGAAAACATTAAAATATATCATTTACCATATTGGGAACTATGATGTTCTCAAGTCAAAAGATCATATATACCATTGTCACTATAAGAATCGCTTATACTACTCATATAGCAATCCATGTAGTGTTCTCATAGTTAGTCAGTCCAGTACATTAGTATACTAACTTGTACCTATGTGTTGAGTTTATATCTCATATCATGACTCATCTTATGTTGTCATTAATCATTACACATACTAGTCTTAATGTATTATTGTTACCCTATTCATAATAATACTTGACTAAGGATATTTTAAGAATAGTTTTCAACTAATTGAACATACTATTCTAAGGGCATTATTAAATTTATTAAATACACAGATATATAATAACAAAATATATATATTAATTAATAATGTCATGATATATATGAATAAATGTCGTAAATATCCAATATAACTATTGGATCTTAAGGTATATAGTAACACAAGGGTTCTAGTAGCATGAGCATAGGGATTTAGGGCGAGAATCTTAGTTTAGACTGGCCTCTATCACTATAAGAGGAGCGTGGAGGTGCTCAGTAAGAATTTGATTCCAATTCATTTTTCATTTATATCCTTAACAAGATGATACCCTAACATAGGATTAAGGTTTTATTATACACTATACTTTATAAACATATACATAGGAAAACAAATAAGGGATACCCTTTTCATTTCATTTCTCTAAAAGGATTGATATTATACATAAGGGTAAAACGAGGTTTTGAGTTATCTTCCTTCAAGGGTCATACCATTTTAATATGTGAGAATTCTAGAGCTTCTTTGCCCTGGTTTCATTAGGGTTATATAATTTATAAACACCTAGTCTACCATATAAATCACCTAGTATGACCCTTCTAAGTAATGGTTATTGGTGTAAGATGCCTAGAAAGTATTTGTGTTATTGGTTTTAGGATATTATGTATTGTATCACTGTGTAATATATACTGTACATATTATTAATAAAGAAATTACTTCTGTTCATATATATAAGCTACTTCCTCTTTATTGTCATACTAATGAATGGAGTATACATATAAATGCCTAGATAATTGAATTATCTGAACTGCTCCTTATATGTATAGCATCGATATCATATAATTGGTATACTAAATATCTCCGATGAATATCATGAGATGACATTAGTACATATGACAATGAGAGTCATGTTACTAGGATATTAGTGTAGATTAAGAGCTAGAGAGTTGTTTTTTAAACATGATTAAAATAATGATGAATCACATAGAATGTATACAGTTAATGATTTATTATTTGATTATACTAGTGTGCAAAGTACTTCCTTGACCTGAAATGTCATAATCATTATCTAATATGGATACACATGGTTTATATAGTGTATAAGTTTAGGATTAATCATGTCTTGTACAAGACACTAGTTTGATTACATGTTATTTATATCGAGATGTAAATGACTGTCAAGATAAGATTCGTCAACTTGATATATAGGATCTTAAGTTTTCATTAACTTGACCCGGAATTGAATTTTTAGTTAAATATTGATAAATGATTGAAACTAAAACCTCCAATTATAGTTCAAATAAGGTCACGAAAAAGTTTTATGATAAAGAGTTTAGCACGTAATGACCAATAATCCGAAACAGTTATTAAGTTTAGGGTTTTTTGCCTTGACATAGTCGGGATTAGATGATAGAGGGATATAACCCACACAGTACGTATAATAAAAAATAAATAATTCAATGAAGACTTTTTTCATTGTGTTTTAGAGACTATAACACATTTTTAGATATTAACCATAATTATTCAACATCAAAAAGTTCAAAACAGAGTCAATGAGATTGATTTTGGCTCATAGCTAATACTACAAAAAACTCGAGAGGTTATAACCAATCATAATATGCTTATAGCTTTACTTAAACAGAGAGAGTATTATTAATTATTATCTACTAAGAGACCTAGAACTCTCAATAATGATAATCGATCAAAAGATATAAATAGTTTATACATTAAATAGTTTAATATATTTGAGAGCTTATTAAATTGATACGAAGTTAACTTAATATAAGTTATAATATTTTATTAATATTAGAGAATATAAATGAAATTAATTAAATTAGGTCAAAAATGGTTTGAATAACTTCAGGATAAGTTTGACAATAGAGAGTTTAATGTAAACTAACTTGTCATTTTGCTCAATACTATTCCACAACTTATTGAATAAGCTTTGAACTCATTTATCATTGACCTTATAGATAACGGCATTTGAGTAATTTAAATATTATTAAATAAAAAGATATCATTTTTCAATTTATTAATTTTGAAAGTCAAAATTAAAAATTTATCAAGCTCTCTTCATCTTATGACTAAGCAAGAAGATGTGTGTTATATTTGAAAATTTAGAGGATTTATCTCTTTGAATCTTTAATCTTCATCATACAATACTAAAGGTTAGTGATTATAGGTTGATTAGATTAATTATGTGTTAATCAAACCCTAAATCCATGATTAATTGTTAAACCCTAATTTATGTTTAAACATGATTTAAACACACTTCTTGAGTTTTTGTTGACTGAATTTAGATTTGAGTTTTCAGTCAAACATTGGTGAATGGATAAAACTAAAATCTCTGGCTAGAGCTCAAATTAGGTCATATGAAAGATTTTATAATGAAGAGTTCAATGTGTAATGACTAATAGTCTGAAACAAATATTGAGTTTAGGGTTTTTGACTTCCTATGAACCCTGATGTAGTATAGATTAGACAACAAAGGGATATAACCATACAGTACGTATAGTAAAAAACAAATGATTTAATGAAAACTTTCATTATTGTGGTTTAGGGACTATAGTACATTATTAGATGTTATCCATAATCATTGAGCATTCAAAAAATTCGAAATATGATAAATAAGATTGATTTTAACCCATGACTATCACTAAAGTAGATCTTAAAGTCACAACCAATAATAATATGCTTTACTTTGCTTAAAGAGAGAGAGAGAGTTATTAATTATTATTTGCTAAGAGAGCTAGTACTCTCAATGATGACAATTGGCCCAAAAGTGTAAACTGTTTATACGTTAAATTATTTAATAAACTCGAGAGCTTATTAAAGTAATCCAAATATAATTTAATCTAAGTTATAATATTCTATTAATATTTAAAAAATATAAATAAAATTAATTAAATTTGATCAAAAGTGGTATGACTGCTTTATGACAAGTTTGGTATTAAAGAGTTTAGTTTGGATCAACTTGTCATTTTAGTCAATACTATTCGAAGGCTTGTTGGACAAGGTTTGGACTTATTTATCATTAACCTTATAGATAAAGGCATTTGAGTGATTGAAGCATTATTATATAAATAGAGGTCATTTTCCAATTCTAGAATTTTATCAACTTTGAAAGTCAAAATTAAAAATTTATCAAGCTCCCTCCATCTTATTCTCATGGTTAGGCAAAGAGAAGTGTGTTGTGTTTGAAATCTTGGAGGATTCATCTCTTTGAATCTTTAATGTTTATCATATAACACTAAAGGTTAATGTTTATAAGTTGATAAGATCAATTATGTGTTAATCAAACCCTAAATGCATGATTAATTGTTAAACCTTAATTTATGTTTAAGTATGATTTAAACAACCTTTTAGTACCAAAGGCCCTATTGGGCAGGACTCAGGTGTTTATTATGACCTGTTTTAGTACTAAGTCCCTCGCTCTAAAAGTGTGAGATTTAACCTTCTTGTTATAATATTGGTCCATCATCTATTGGTATAAATCCATCTTAATTAGAACATTACCCCTTTTCTCCTTAAGCAAATCTAAGTATAAGCGCATGACTTATTGATTTTTTACCTCAGTAAAATAAAGTGTGTGGAAAGTTAGGTATCCATCTTCATGGGAATCATAGCCTCAAAATCATATGAAAATAGATAAGGAGTCTCTTTTATGGCATCTTCACTAGAGTCCTATAAGCCCGAAATATTTTTGGTTGCTCTCTGCCCATGCTCCTTGCGATCTCCTAACTTCTTTTTGAGTAGCTTTAACATGTCTGTTTACCTTTGGATGGGCTAGGATACCAACCTAAGATTAATATTAAAAATACAATAAAACTCGCTGACACTTCAATTATTAAACTATTTTCCATTGTTAGCCATTAGTACATTATGTATCCCACATCAGTACAAGATATTCCACTTGACAAAAATTGGTATGTTTTTCGATAATCTTTCCAAGAGGTTTAATTTTCACCCACTTGGTAAAATAATCCAATGCCATAATTGCATACTAGCCTAGGGCTTTGGTTGTGGGTAATGGTCTTATAAGATCCAATCCTAACTACATAAATAGCCAAGGGCTCAATAGCTTTGTAAGCTTCTTAGGTGGTTGTTTGGACACAATTTTGTGGATTTGGTATGTGTGGCATCTACTTTCAATCTCATGAGTATCCTATCATAGGGTAGGCTAATAATACCTTTGCTATAGTACCCTTATGCCAATGTGTTGACCCTACCTTTTCACCATATATTCCTTAATATATCTCATCCAACACTAGACCACATCTTTTAGCCTAATACATCTTAAAATATAGCCTTAACTTTCTAGCTACCACCATTAAGTTTAGGGGTAGCTTCTTTATGGGAGAATATCATATTCTTACTCTAAGAAACAACTTGCTAGTATAATAGATCGGTCTCTAAACCTTCTGAAGATTCTCTTTAACCAATACTGAGCATATTGAATGATTTCTAATGGTAACGTAGAGGAATAATGTCATACTATGGATGAGACTATTGAGATGTGGTACTGATCCCAAGTAATCCTTGAGCTCCTAAAAGCTCCTTACACACTTATCCATCCATTTCAGTATTTTTTCTTTTCTCATGGCCTAAAAAAATAAAAACATTTATTAGTAGTAGATTTAGAAATGAACTTGTTTAGAGAGGTCAATCTCTTAATCAAACTTTTATAATTCCTTGAGAGTTAATGGGGCTTCAAGTTAGCTTTAATTCCTCTTTCGCTAGCAATAAACCCAAGGAATTTTTTGACTTAACACTAAAAGCACTTTTTTCAAGGTTAAGTCACATATGATATCTCTTTATAAGAAAGAATGCTTCTCTAGGTGTTGCATGTGGTTTTGTGCTTTAGACGACTTAGTGATCATATCATTCACATATACCTCTATGATGTCGCCTATTAGTGACACTTGAATACCCTATTTACAAGCCTTTGAAAGGTGGCTCTCGTATTATTGAGACCAAATGACATAATCTTATAACATTAAAAGACCTGGTCAATAATGAAGCCATTATTTTCTTACTCAAAAGTATGCATCTGGATTTATTTGTATCCTGAGAAGGCATTCATAAAACTTAATAGCTTATACCCCAAGATGGAATTAACTAATTGATCAATTTGAGGCAAAAAAAAAAAACAATCTTTTGGGCATACCTTATTGAGGTTAGTGAAATCCACACACATTCGCTAGCTATCATTAGATTTCTTTACCATGACCATCGTTGCAAGCCATTCAAGATACTTTGTCTCTTTGATAAACCTAACTTTGAGAAGTTTATCCACCTCTGCCTGAACAATCTATCTCCTTTCTGCATTAAAGACTCTTCTTTTTTCCTTCATAAGTTTACATGAGGGATTGATGGTCAGGCGATGGTATATAACTTAGGTGTCAATCCCTCTCCTCATGACTCCAAGTGAACACATCTATATTCCTCCTGAGCTAACCTATGAGTCTTTGCCTTTGATTAAAGGTTAATTAGGACTTAATCCAAATGGTTCTTTTGGAGTACCTTTCATTAAAACCATTGTCTCCATAGCTTTCACTAACTTAGCTATAAATGCCTAATGAGTTATTTAAAGGCCCTTGTTATATGTTTGCAGACCCTTTTTGATCTTAATCTAATTCTAATATCTATTCTTAGGCCTAGTTAGGGATCTAAACCTATTCTGTAACCCTTTCTCTATCTTTCAAAGCATCCAGAAGTTAATTTGAAATGTAATATGATCCTTCTAGAGAGACAATAAAGCAAGATCTCACCTCTTTCTGATTTCTCCTAACCACTCTAATCTCATCTTTGACTTTAAACTTAAGGTTTAGATTGTAGATACTTTCCCCCGACTTGGTATTTTAAAGAAAAGGTAGCTCTAGAATTATGAAGTAGGGCATCTTCAAGTCCACCACTTAAAATTGCACCATAGTGATTTTTTAGTCAGACTTGTCACTCATGATCACTAGCAACTTGAATGTCCTTAAGAGAATGATGCAATAATCATCAAACCCGTGTAATACAAAGTGTACCTGGGTGAGATTCAAGTTATTTATGATAGTTGCTAAGAACCATTCTAGCATCCTAGGATCACATATATGGCTATCGATGCATAGTTTTTAAAATTTTTATTTGTTTAAACAATTTAAACACATAAGGTAACATTTATACCTTTAGGGCTTTGGTTGGAACAAGCAATGAGCTTTCCCACTTGCCTCCAAAGCACACACACACCAATTACTCTACAATAGTTTCAATGGAACCATTAAAAACCTAGAAAATGTCCATGGCTTCCATAAGCCATTTTCATGTTTTCTACTCTTAGAAAACTAGCATACATTTATAAGTGGAAGACTAGGAATACAAGAAAACTTTTTTTCCATTTCTATCTTCCTTTTCTCTCTTTCTTTTCATGGTTATTTTTATGGAAAAATGAAGAAATAAGCATGAAAATATTTCTTCCATGGTGTCACCGTAACCTAGCCTAAAGGAAGAAGAAGAAGCAAATTGAATCCAATTCCTCTTTTATTCCAAAATGGGTTACACGTATAAAGCATAAAAACACCTTTTAATTGGTTAAAAAGCCAATCATTAAAGCAAAGAAAAAAGAAGATAATGTTTTACACATGTAATGTTACCATTGGCTAGGTTTTGTAAAATAATTTTCTTTTTCCATTTATCTTTATTAATAGATAAATGCAAATATAATTAATATTATATGTTAATCAAATATATATATTAATAAAAAAATGAGAGAGAGATATTAAAGTGTATGCATTTATACATATCATATATCACATATATACATATATGTATTTATCTATTTACATATCATATTAATTTTTTATTTAATTCTTTAATCTAATTAAACAATTAATCCAAATCATACATTTGACAAAAGCATATAATGCCATTTGTCATTCAATGATTTATTTTAATTAAATCATTATTATTTAATTTATAATAAATAAACAACTTAATTATTTAAATCTTTGATATGTAAATATATGTTCTAAGTTTTCATATATCAATAAATCATATTTATGATATATTAAAATCATTAAATATTTCTCGAACGTACGGGTGCTAGCGCGTCATTATCGAGAAATTTATTTTTTACTTTAAGAATTTATATCATCAGATAAATTATTAGATAATATTGTAGGTTCGTGATACAAAATATTTATAACCATTGTAGAGTTCGATTGGTTTATGTGTGACCCCCTTGGGTTCATCGTGAGCTGAACATGAATATATATTCGAACAGTTCGTAATATTTCGACACAACACTTTGTAATCAAAGTTATCAATGATCATGAGTGACCTCTAGTAAGAAATCATGATCCCTAGACACGATGAATAAAGATTCTAGATCAGCTCTCAAAGTCGTATGTGCATATCATAAAGTCCCTCTGTTGTCGACTCCCGATTGAGTACAGGTCATGGTATAGTAAAACCCCTAACTTAATCATAGGATTAGAAACTCAAATCATATATGGGATTCACTTATCCAAAAACACATTTTTAAATAAGTGTACTTTGGCCAAAGATTTAATCCCTATGTATGATATCTCTGTCTAGGACCTCAAGCTCAAATATCTAAGCCAGCAGATTCCATCTTGAACATCACATGTTCTCATACAAAAAGAACACATTACAATCAATCTTCTTTCATCAGGCGTGGCTAGCCTGATGTGATCTACACAAGTGAACGATATGCCTTAGTTTAGAGAGCAACTATGATATCTCAGGTCAAAGGACTACTGGTACATTAGTACGATTATGCGATTTATCATTGACTGTGGATATTTACCCATGTGATTCATCGCAATTGGTCATGTTCAGTAATACATTCACAAATGCACTACCCATGTTTATACTCTTGTGACATGAGACTCGTTACCCAACTATTAATATCGATTACTAATCATTGACAGTAACAAAACATGCCAGTCTTACAATATTATCGTCCCTAATGACATTACCTCAATCAGAAACTTATTTGGATGTATTCAAATTATAGACTATGTTCTCATATCCACAACACATTATAGATAGAGTCTTGATGCATAATACATCATGAGATCTCATTTTGCATTAATAATCAAGTTATCAATTAATATCGCAACTGATGGAATGCAAAATGATATAATTAATGCTATTTATTAATTGTAAACAAATACACAATTAATATTCATAGTATATATACAATATGGTGATAGCCCTAAATAATATAACATGATTGGTTCTAGGGCATATCTTCAATAATTTATTCTAAGTGAATACAAGGTATCCTTGACAATGTTATCAATAAAGGTTTTGTGTTTACCAATATTTTGTTGACCTGTTATGATGCCAATCCCAAAGTTACCATTAGACCATCATCGTAGGTAGTGAACACTTATTTCATCTTCGTCCATAAACATGATAGGCTTTTGGGCTTTTTATTCACACATTCATTATGTGGGTGTCAATAAAATGACTTGAAAGAGAATGCCTAGAATACTTTTCTCAAGCATTATTTGAATTTTTAGCAAAGGTAGGACCACCTAATATCACTATGCTTTGTTGGTTGGTAAGACTCTAATTCCTAGGCCTCTTATTAGGCTCTGGCTATATAGCTGATAAGGTGATTTTTTTTCTCTAACACCTCTACCTGATCTTATAAATCTTCGCACTGATAGTTGGTATGACTATAGTCTTTATGGAATTCATAAAATTTATCTCTTAATTTTTTAAAGGATCTTACTTTCATGCATTAGGCTGTGGCATGAGTAACCCTTATCACCTAGCATTTTCTTATACTTTTGATAATGGGGCCTAAAGAGAGCTCTTAGATTCATGACTTCTTCATGAAATTTACGAATGAAATCCCTTAAGGTGTTGTTTAGCCCTTACATAATTAGTAGGAAAGAGCTCATGTTTTTAGTTATGGTGATTGATCCTCTGCACTTATTTTCAAATGCTATGGTTAGCTGCCTAAAATTATGAATACTTATTATGGCTAAATTCTACCATTTCGTGTCAGTTCTTTAAAAGTTAAAGAAATGATCGATACATTTATAACCCCATCAGCCTTTGGATTAACATCATTTTCTTGAATTAATCTAAATGCAAGGTTAAGCCATTTTTCCCCGTGTATGGCATTAACCATAGAATTTTAAACTTTTGAAGGAGTCGAAGCCCAAGATTTCCTTTTAAAATAGTGGAGTAAGATGTAAACTCGATTAAAAAGCAAGCTGAATGATTTCTTAGTGTCTATATACCTCTCGGGCGTCTAACTCCTATAGTATTCTTTTAACATAGTATTCTACCTCTTTTTGACTTAGTGCCGCTATAGCTTCCCTCTTCTTAGCATATTTCTTATTAAAATACACCCTTATATTGGTAGATGCTAGACTAGGCTCTGGCTCGCACCTATCCACCATATAGGGTTTCAAAAAATGTGACATTGCCTTAATTCGGACACCTCGTATATCTTAAAGGAGGCATTTGTATCCCTTGAAAATGTATCCCCATCGATTGGATTCTTTGCCATTTTTCTTTTTCTTTTCCTTTCTGAGTTGCAATTAGCTTCGACCTTGATTAGTAGGCATCATAGTGAAAGGATCCTCAGTGGCTAGCTCTACAATACGGTTAGCGGTTTTGTTTTCCTTAACTTTGGGAGGTGTAGTTGTTTATGTTGTCATACTATAAATATGATCCTTATTAATCCATCTCTTTATCTTAAAGATTTCATTTTCCAATATTTTTATTTTGTTGGCCAGAGTCTAAGTAAGTTATTGCTTCTTTAGTCCTTGGCTTTTAACCAACTAGAGTACTTCTGTGCCATCTCACATCATTGTGGTTTCCCATGAAAATGGTATGAGAGTGTTCTCATAGCCATGTTCTTACTAGAACTAGGAGTTATAACTCTTCACACTTGATCTACCATCTTTATAATGTTGTCTCTGGCTAAATTGGGAATCTTTGAATAGATCGACTACAGTTGTTCCTTACCATACTATTTTTTATGGCACAAATATCTTTCTATTTTTGTTGAACCTTTGTAGAGGGTGACTTTTAGTTTAGCTTCCCACAGATGATGCTAACTTTTGATGTGCAAAAGTTTCCTTATCTTCCTGATAACCTAGAACTTCTAAGGTTGACTTTGGGCACCGAATAACAAAAAAGATGATGTTATCCTCATAGACCTACAAAGATAAAAAAGCTCTTAGCAATGCTAGTTTTCTATAATAGAAATTATGATTCTTAAGTCATAATGAGCAAAGAGATAAGAAAGTACGAAAATAAAGACAATAGAGAGTTGGACTTCCATGACCCCGTTAGTGTTTTCCCTTATGGCTTTTTAGTAAAAGTGGAGTGAAAGGCAGATGGAGTCACAACCCTTTTAGTATTTAGGAATCTTAAGATTTTTAGAAGCCTCCCAAGGTTCAAATCCTTTTTCTATTGAAAATAGCCCCTTTTATAATAAGATGAGAGTGTATCATACAACTGACACCCACCTAAACATCAAAGAATAGGAGTGGCTCCTATCTTTGTAGGAGGGTAGCAATTTTCACTTGATTTGACTACGCCGCCATTATTACTTGGTAAAGTCGTTGATTGGATATTACGCACACAAAAAGTGGTCTAAAACTTTACTATGACGTCCTTACTTTTAGAAGAAATTAGGTGATTGTGTAGTTCTTAAAACATGTCCACCTTTATAACACTCTCATTTTTTATTTACCTACATAATTAGGGCTGAATTTAAACTAGAAGATGAAGAATTTTGGCTTAGTTAATAAAATTCTTGGTACTAATTTAGGGATGTGCTTACTTCCTACATGAGGAACCGCCTTAAGAACTGGGAGTATTGCTTTTACCCAAATAAGGATAAAGGGTCTTGATCACGCATCAAGGTTGTTATTGTGGGAGTTTAACTGCTTTGAACCTAAACATGTGGTCAAGCTTGCTGATGAAATCTTGAATCGAATGACGTGACTAGGAAAAAGTATGAGCAAATACTTATTATTGTGAGCTTTATCAGTTATTTGTAATGATTGCCTTATAGATTAGGCCAAGTTTCGTATGGAACCCCTATCACATAGTTAGGATATAAATTCTGACCTTTAATAATTATTAATTTTATTTCTACATATATTGAGATGAAAATATTTTCATTATGTAATGTCATATTTATAAAATAAATATATCTTTATTAGATTATTTTAACAAAGACTATTATTTTGGAAACTTTGACAAAAATTCTTTGTAGAATATTAGAATTTACATAATAGAAAATATATTAATTTACAAAAATTCATTCTTCTAACTTTGCTAAATAAAATAATTAAATAAATTTTTTTATTTTGCAATTAATTTATTGAATTATATAGCTACCTATTAATTTTAAATCCTATTCCTGATTTTTAATAAAATTTTATTACTGACTAAGAATTTATTTTGCATAAGCAACAGAATATATATATATATATATATATGTTGGAGAATTTTATTGAGGCCCAGCCCAGCGGTCCAGGCCCATATCCGAGTCCACTACATGCACATATCCAGCACTTATACGACGTCGCTTTGAGAAGATGGTCAGGCCAATAGACCGAGACAACTAGTCAGGGAGTCGGCTCAACGGTCTACTACGCAGCAGTACAGACATGTAGACACTCGGGGTATACTAGTCCCCGCCCCTCCACCTTATGGCGACACCAAGGCTACAACCTACCACATAAAGATCTCCCCAGAGCCAGAGGATTTCACTCGGGGGAGTCGGAATCCCTGCTCGAAGGTGCGGACAGTCGAGGGCTCGAGGATGACGTGGCAAGGAACAATGTCACCATTCCCCACGCCCTTTAACTTTGCAACAGGTCACCCTGGGCATGTCAGCTATGCAGTAACACATGTCCTTGGGACCGCCATTTGGCCATTCTAGCCTGCTAGCTTACCACCTCCTCTATATTATCATCATCCTTTTCCCACCAAAGAACTACGTGTGACTTGATCTTCCCAACCACCAAAGAAGAAGAAGAAGAAGAGAGAGAAACAAAGGAACCAGAGGAGAGAGGAAATGAGAGAAGGAGGAAGGAAGGGGGTACGTAGGTAGCTTGGGTCTCTCCCCAAGTCCAGTCACAAACACACTCAAACCCGACCAACCGCCGCACCAACGCCGTCCGGGACACTTCCTGTGTGGGTGTCTCGGGACCTCAAGTTAAAGGACAAGAAGAAGAAAAAATCTGTTGATGTAGGAAAATCGCTGTGACCTTTTTTTGCATCAACAAATCTAAATAGATTTATCAGAATTGATATATGGCCTGTGAAAAATGGAGAGAATTATAATAAAACATATGCAACTTCACAGATTATTCAGAGGTGATAGTAGGGTGGGTATTT
>JAVXUL010044025.1:0-10883 GCA_035590515.1 Trichilia minutiflora
ATCTATAATAGACAAGGGTTACTTGTTCTTAATGGTCACTCTATTCAATTGTCGATAATTTATATACATTCTCAGGGTATCATCTTTCTTCATAACAAACAATACTAGTGAACCCTATGATGACATGTTAGGTTGAATAAAACTCTTGTCAATCAAGGTTTAGAGTCGTACCTTAAGTTCTATGAACTCAGCTAATGCTTTATGATTTAAGGGCATCGAGATAGGTATACTACTAAAAACCAACTCAGTGTTAAAATCAAATTCTTTATTTGGTATAACCCAGATAATTCATCAGGAAACATATTGAAAAATTCATTCATTACTAACATCTATTTTACCAAATACTCTGGAGTCATAGTATCAATCATGTGTGCTAAATACACTTGATAACCCTTCTGTATCAACCTTTGTGCTTTATAGCTAAAATTACATAGGTTAGAAGTATACTACCCTTTTCTATCATAACAATCTTTAGCTCAATCGATTTTTTGAATACCACTTATTTTATAAAATAATCTATTGATGCTCAGTGTCAAGAAAGTCAATCTATTCCCAGAATAACATTGAAGTCTTAGATCTCTAAAGGAATCAAATCTACTTCTAACTTTACTCTACCTATAATATTTATACAATCTCTAAAATCTATCTTCCTTAATAGTTTCTACCCTAAAGGTGTATGAACTACTAATCTTGCTCTAGGAGTGACAAATTTCTATCTGTATGAGAAGTAAATATGGTACTAAAAAAGGATCAATTTAAACCTAGATTGATAAGAATGTATACAACTTGACTAAAGATAGTAATAGTACCTATTACTACATCAAGGTTAACCTAAGCCTACTCTTGGTTAAGGGCAAATACATTGGCCTGAATACTGTCTTGTGCCCTTCAAGTACCTTATTATTTAATAGATAAACTCCTTGCTATAGATCTCTTAGTAACCAAAGCTGTTATCTAAACTATTGACTATTATTGAGGAAAAATAGGATACTAACTCTGTGTAAGCTATCTATTTATCTTTGCTCTACTTATATTAGAGCAAAACTATTTGATATAGCATGCTTGTCTATAGTAGAAATACATAAGTGGTAAATTATAGGTACCACTATGGTATTTCTTATAATTCACATATTTGTTAATACCTTGGCTACTTGGAAGTCAAAACTAATCCCCAGGATGAAGATCCAAATTTGGATTGCCCTTGATCTCATAGAGAGAGAGGCAGATTACTAGCTAGACTAATGGCAAACAACTATTTGAAGGTCCACTACTGTAACTCTTTTTAAATGATTGCTTAATCTACATATTAAGATCCTTTCTTTTCTAAACATACCCTCTAAATTCCTTTCTCCTACCGACTTCTCAACTCTCAAGGCCATCTAATCTCTTTCAAATCTCAAAGTTTAGCTCTTCTTCAAATTTGACATACATACTATCTTTATTAGTGGATTCTAACATAAATTCTACCAACTCCTTCAATTAAGTCTCACATTCTATCATCGTCTTACCCATCTATTTTAGTCTCAAGAATTCTTTCTTTTTTTAATTATAGGAAAAATAGGTATAATACTTGTCTTTAAGATTCTGTATAAAGTTAGTCTAGGTTCAGGACACAGTCAATATGTATATTATTTACTATACTTATTTATTAATGAATAAATTTGTTTATTGTTCTGGTGTGTATGCTATCTTTTTTGTTAATCATACTATCAATAGAATATACATATGATTTGTTCAGATAATTTAGTTGTTTAAATTATTTCTTATAAATTTTATATTGCTAGGGTATCAATATAGTATAGTAAGCATATTGAATATCTCTGATGAATATCATTATAATGATATTAGTGCGGGTAATATGATAGTCATATTTTATAACATTAGTGTGAATTAATAATTAGAGAACTATTTTTTGAATGTAACTAAAATTATTCTAAGTTACACAGAAGTATGTTATCAATGATTTATCTTGTGATTATGCTAGTGTGTTAATTATTCTTTTGACCTGACACAACATTATCATTATTCAATATGGATGCACATAGTTTATATGATGTATAAATACAGGACTAATCATTTCTTGTATACATAAGTCAGTTTGATCATGTATTGTCTATTTTGAACTGTGAATGACTGTTTATATAGGATCCGTTAACTCGATATAAAGATTTCAAGATTCTGTTGACTCAATCCATTTTTAAGTTTCTAATTAGACATGGGTACACATTAAAAATCAAAGTCTTTGGTTAAAGCACTTAAAAATTATATGAAAGAGTCATGATAATAAGTTTAGAGTGTATTGACCATTAGTTCAAATGGTAACCGAGTTTTTAGATTTTGCCATTCGTGAACCCTAACTTGGTTAATATTAGACAAACGAAAGAAATGTATTCATATAAAACATATAATCATGTATAAAAGGCTCAATAAAGTCTTACTTCATTATGGTTAAGAATTATGGTATATTGCTAGATATCAACCACAGTCATTGATCATCAAATGATTTGAAATTGGTTTAATTTAATAAATTTTGGTTCACGGCTAACACAACATTGAATCCAAAAGATCATAGTCAATAACTAATATTCGTTTTTACTTTGAAATAGAATAAATATTATCCATAAAAGCGTTAGCACGCTTATAGATTATATGAAGCCAAAAAGTATAAATGGTTTATATGTTAAATAGTTTAACAAATACAAGAGCTATGTTTAATTATCCAAATATAACTTAAAATAAGTTATAATATTCCATTGATATTTAGAAATATAAATGAAACTAAAATAAATTAGGTCAAAACAAGTTTGACTAGACTTGGGACCTATTTATCATGTTTTAGACCTAAGAAAAATTTTATATGTACTATTAAGAAGTTTGTTTGACACTTTAGTAAATGAGAAAATATATATAAATGGGTATTTTTTATTTTTTATAATTTTTGCCATTTTTAGCAAAAATAAAGTGCTTTCTCTCTTTAGAAATTTGGCTAAGGTAAGAAAGGATCATAGGGTTTTGATTCTTAGAGATTTCAAGCTTTTGGAATTAGATCTTCATCATTCCACATCTAAGATCCATGATCCATACCTTGATTTTATGATATTTGACTTATTTTTACATATATTATGTTTTAAGTATTTCTAAACCTAATCATGGTTTAATCATCATACCAATCTATCAAAATGGTATCAGTGTAATTGATGATATTGGTAGTATGTTTGATTTGGTGTTGTGTTGGTTGGATTTTATGTTTGAAGATGGAAGTGTTTATGGAAGTTTTAGGGTTTTAGGGCATATTAGGGCTTCCATGAAGAAGATGGTGAATAGTTTATCATCTTTATTCTTTGAAGTGTTTATTGCTGCCATGTGATGATGAGAGATGCTATGGAAGTTTTGATTTCATGTGATGAAGAGGTTGTACATGATGAAACCATGAAAGCATTTTTGGCCATAATGGATTTTTTACATATATGTTATATTTTCATGTATGTTAAGAAGTAATCATCATGGTTTAATGTTGATTTAATCACGATTTCCATGCTTTATTTCCCTATATAAAGGTTGGATTTTATGTAATGAAAATTGTTTAAGTGTTAAACATGGATTAATAAGCATGTATGAATGTTATTAAATGTTAATAACAATTAAATGATTATTATATGCATTGCTTGGTATTTGGCCATTATGAAATATTTGCCACATAAATATTATTTTTAAATGGTTGAATGATATATGCTTGATTTATTTGTTGAATGAATGATTTGGTGTATATATGTTGAGTCCCAATTGGCGAAATCCAAGAGGGGGGTGAATTGGATATTTAAAAAAAAATTGAACTTAAACAAATAAAAATTGTTCTATAGTATGAATGCAAGAAATGCGTGCAAGCAGAAATTAAATGAACACAGAGAAATTTTATAGTGGTTCAACAAGTCGTCTACGTTCACTCTTCTCGGGTGAATCCACACACACCGAGGGTAACTAAGTTCTTTGTTTTTCGGGTCAAGAGAAACCCCAATACAACTTCTTCTTTAAAGTGGGTGAAGAGCAACCACAAATTACAATTTTCTTTTTTTGGGTGAAGTGTAACCTTAAAATGATTTCTTTCTTGATACACGGGTGAAGAGAAACCCCTGATTAATTCACAAAAATTAAATTGAAAGCTCTCTGATAGAGTAAATGAACAAGAAGCATACTTTCTCTCACTAAAATTAATAACAGATAACAAATAGAGAGAATAAAGATTAAATGTTACAGAGAATATTTCAGTTGGATGAGAATGTTTGTTAATGCTCTTCAACAACAACTTTGTCTTCAAAAATCATTGCTTAAATATTTGCAATTAACTCTCCTTAACGGCCATATCTTGCTTCATCAATGGCGGCATTAAATGTCTCTGAAACTAGCCGTTATGAATTGAATTCTGCAAAGGTATCGATACGATGACATAAGGTATCGATACATTTAAGTATTTTGCCCTGAAGGTATCATACATCCCTAATTGTATTGGAACCTTTTGACGTAAATAAGATGATGTCCGTCATGAGGATATCGATACATTTTGATAAAAATCCCAGGGTATCGATACATTGTAAGAGGGTGCTTGAACATGCCTCTAAGGTGTTGATACATTTGTTTGAGATTAAGGTATCGACACGTTCTGCTTTTTCTTCCAAGGTGTCAATACGTTTGAGACAGGGTATCAATACGTTTGAGCGCCTACCTAAGGTGTTGATACATTTTGGCCAAGGTTTCGAAACTCGGGCTTGATTTTGGCACTGTAGCTTAAACGTGTCGATATATTTAAGCAACGTATCGATACGTTTGTGCTTTGGTGAGCTTTTCTTGACGCTTTCTTCACATTTTTCTCACCTGTAAAAACATATACCCTTTCCAAAGAACAAGTGACTTTGTATATGTTCGTTCATCAATTAAATTCAACAAATTAAACGTATACACATATTTTTTTTAATTTCAACAAATAGCATAATCTCAACATATTTATTTTGGCATTATCAAAAACATATAAATTAGCCATTTTAATCATCAAAAAAATGTTCTAAGTGATCATCAAAAATACATCAAGGATATCATCCTCATGCTTCTTAAGCTGCCTGGAAGCATAGGCGATTACTTCCCCATTCTACATTAATACACATCCCAGTCCTTATCTGGAGGCATCACTAAAAACTACGTATCCTTCGTCGGGAATAGGTAGTGTCAAAACTGGAGCTGAGGTGAGACGATTCTTCAACTCTTAGAAATACTATTCACATCTCTCATCCCATTCAAACTTAACATACTTCCTCATTAAACGTGACAGTGGGACCGCTATCAAAGAAAAACCCTCGACAAACTTTCTATAGTAGCCTGTCAAACCCAGAAAGCTCCTAACCTCTGTTACAGTCTTCGGCCTGTCCCACTGTATAATAGCTTCCACTTTTTGAGGATCCACAAAGATCCCTTTCTTTGAGACCACATGTCCCAAGAATACCACTTCTCGAAGCCAAAACTCACAGTTCAAGAATTTTGCATACAATCTTCTCTCTCTTAGCGTCTGAAGAAGAATCCAGAGATTTTGAGCATGTTCTTTCTTGGTCTTCGAGTAAACCAGGATATCATCGATAAAGACAATCACAAACTCATCGAGATATAAATGGAATACCCAATTCATGAGGTCCATGAATGCAGTTGGGGCATTGGTTAGCCCGAACGGCATAACAAGGAATTCATAATGACTATAACGGGTCTGAAAAGCTATTTTGGCTACATCACTATCCTTAATCCGCAACTGATAGTACCCAGACCTCAGATCAATCTTCGAAAACACTCTCGCCCCTTGTAACTGATCAAACAAATCGTCGATTCTGGGTAGTGGATATTTATTCTGGACAGTGAGTCGATTCAACTGTCGATAATCAATACACAATCGTAGAGTTCCATCCTTCTTCTTAACGAATAACACCGGAGAACCCCAAGACGACATACTCGGTCTGACAAAACCTTTATCCACCAAATCCTGAAGTTGCACCTTCAATTCCTTAAGCTCAATTGGTGCCATACGGTAAGGAGGCATTGAAATCGACGTAGTGGCCAACACCAAATTAATACTAAAATCAAATTCTCGCACGGGAGGCATTCCTGGCAACTCGTCGAGAAAGACATTTGAAAACTCTCTCACTACAGAGATTTGCTCCACAGAACATCCGAAAATTGTGCCATTAGCAACATGTGTCAAATACCCTTGGCACCTTTTCCTCAAGAACTTCTGGGCTTTTAAAGCAGAAATCACACTACTAGATAACATATTTTGCTTACCTACAAAAATCACCTTTAAACCTTCAAGTCATCTGAAAACAACCTGCTTAGAAAAGCAGTCCACTCTAGTTCGATACTTGGATAACCAGTCCATCCCTAAAATCGCATCAATACCTCCCATCCTCAGAGGAATCAAATCTGCTATCAACTTCACTCCACTCACAATTACTGCACAACTCCTAAATACAGTCTTCTTTAACAACTTCTGACCTAGTGGGGTATGCACAATGATTTTCTAATCTAAGGGTGATAATGAAACATTAGCATAAGATGCTAAGACCGTGTTGATAAAAGATCGATTAGAACCCGAATCTATCAATGCATATGCAAGCTGATCAAAAATAGTCACCATATCGATCACCACATTTGGATTAGCCTGTGCCCGTTCTTGGTCCAAAGCGAACACTCTGGTTTGAACTCTTTCTCAAGATCTTTGAGCACCTCGGGATGCAGCAGATGAACTACCAGTTCCTGATCTTCTTCCTGAAGAAGCCGATGCCTGCTCAACTGGTGACTGTTGGTGATGTGAGTAATGCTGGCTCGTCTGACCATCTGTCTCCATTCCGCTTAACTTGGGACAAAATCTTCTTATGTGTCCGATCTCCCTACAATGATAGCATACTGACAACAGAGGACAAGTTCCCACATGGTAACTCCTGCAGTGATTACACCTGTCCATCCTTTGATCTTGTCTCGTTCTCTGAGTTTCTCCCTAAGCTGATGATCTGAATCTCGAGGGTTCTTGACCTTGAGGAGAATGTGAAGATATACTGGCGGAACTTGTAGCAGAGGCACCACTGGACGAACCACTGCTGTAACTTTTCTTGGATGGAGAACCCACTTTTATACTCAAATCTCTTCTCTTCTGAAACTGACCCCTCGATCTTCTTTCTCCGACCAACTTCTCAGCTTAAAGAGCCATATGAATCATCTCTGAGTCCCAGATAAAGACATCTTTTTACAGATCTTGAAATTTAGACCCTCTTCAAATTTAGCACACAGGCTCTCTTCATTGGCAAACTCTGGTACAAACTCTACCAGCTCTCTTAACTGAGTCTCATACTCTGTCACTGTTTTGTCCATCTGTCTTAGACGAAGAAATTCTTGACTCTTCTGATTACAGTGAAAGGGATTACAGTACTGATCCCTGAATTCCTACACAAAATTGTCCTAAGTCAACTGGGCAGAAGCTCTGGCTTGCGCATTAGCCCACCATGTGGTTGCATTACCTTCCAACAATCTAACAGCCACCTTTAACTTATACCTATCCTCCAACTCCATACAATTTAGATCACTCTCTAACTTTTTAAACCACCTACTGGCTTCTGCTGCCTCTGTAATGCCTTCAAAAGGCATACTTCCCAACTATCAAACTTCTTTAATCAGCTTAGATAATTTCGAAGATGATCCGGATGCTTTAGTAGTTTGAGCATTCCAATAGTTCATAAAAGCAAACCGTTGCTCAGGAGTCATATTCGGAGGTATTCCCATTCCTGGTTGCTAAGATTGAGGAGGAGGAGGCTCATGTTGTGCCTCGGGCTCTGGTGAGGGCACATAAGATGTAGCCTCATTGTCCTCATCGGGCACTAACTCTCTTTGCGGTCTATCACAATCTCGTCTAGGCTTTGATGACATTGATACTACAACAAGAACACGAAAGTTTAACGATACGCATTTAATACGGTGGTGACGCTTCCTATGACTCGACTCACCTAATCCACTGGAAATTTTCAAAAACAATAAAATCATGTACGAATTTCAAATCATATTTCAAAACCAAGTTTGGGTATTTTCAAAACCATTTTAGAACCAAAAGCTCTGATACCAATTAAGTTATCACACTTTAACCCGTGGGTCCCACCTGTGATAACTGTCACAGACCCCCAGGGTATACTCAATCATACAGAATACAATCTGTAGACCTATAAGGCATTCATAGAAACCAGTTCCCAAAACACTATCAAATCAATCCAGCCTAAGACCCAAACTCCAAATAAATAAAATAAAGCTACAAGCACTTCAAATATATCTGTGTGCACAAATAAATAAAAATATTCATCACAATAAAATCTGTGGGGATTGATTTATCCCGAAATAGAAGTTAAATATTTATTATAAATCTGTATGCATTTATCAAATCTCACAAATAAAAGAAAAATTGAAAGTGATACCAGTGGACTATGGACTTAACAAAGTGAGTCGATCTGGCTATACCTGAACCTTCAAATTCTGGAACGATCACCATCACCAGCACTTGTCTTATTTCTTTCCTTGAAACTGGAAGGTAAGGGGGGTGAGTATACGGAAGTATACTTCGTGAGTGAAAGAAATAAAATATAAATAAAACCATGTAGGATATATGTATACATTCAAATATTGATCACTTAATAAGTAAGAAAAATATAAATTTTAAAATGGTAAACAAGAAGAAAACACTTTACTTTAAAAGTTTTCAAATCACATTATGAAAATTATTGGGCTGGCATATATTCCCGGTAACTATCCTGATCGTGGGTGTCCCGAGACAGTCAGTGAATTTCGTATGCAGGAAAATATGCTATTTTGTAGAAATAGATTTAAAATGCAATAGTTTGAAATATGCAGTTCTATTAGAAAAAGGTGCCCAACACTGATGTTTGCCTCGACCGGTCACGGGATGACATCCGTGACTAAGACGAGACTCATAGGTGGACAAATCCCATTATCATCACAACACTATAATAGCCATATAATGGTCCACCTATGCAGCCTCTACTCACTTAGGTGACCTCTCTCCCAGGCTAACCCTAGGCTATCACTATACACTCATCTGGGGGTCCACCTCAAGTGAACTCTTCCCCAGGCTATCACCCTATAGCTATAGTAAATAACCGGTACACAAGGTCGTTATCACCAATGCATTGGCCCACAAGCCATATCATCATCATAAATACAAAACCTAGTCTATTGGCCACGATATCAATAACAAGAATAAATCTGGCACACTGGTTATATCATCATATAAAACATGTATATATATCAATTCATTTTTAAATTAATATAAAATCACATAATAAACTTTAATAAACAAAAACATCTATATTATCTTTACATTTTATCATATGCGTATAAAACAGGATTTAAATAGAATAGTAAAACTAAACAGAGTCCACTCACAACTTAGGGAAGGTATACACTCCCTAGTTCTTCTCGTTCCTCGACGAGTCACGCAAATACCTCAATCTGGAACCGTCGCCTAATCACATGCATACCATACTATCAATACACGTTCTAATATACTTAAAAGTTTGAATGCGTGCAATGCATGCTATTTTGAATTTCTAACATTCGGACTATTACGCGTAACCGTCTAAAATCTTCGTTAAACCTCTAATTACCTAATTAATATCGACACAGACCCACATTGTGGCTAGACCAACTCATTTTTATTTATATACGTGATTCTGACTAGTGGGTCCCATGTACTTGTCAGAACAGTAATTAAAATTACTGTTCATACTCATCCAAAATTTTTGAAATCATAATTCTAGCTTCCTGCGACTTCTACGACTTCTCTACAATCCATATTATACATAAAAACTACAATGCATATGCAAAATCTATAAAAATCTACCTGGATAAATAGTAAAACCCATACGAATTAAATTGCATAAAATACGAAATGAACATACAGATAGGTTAGAAACGAAACTACGAACCTCGTGGTGTGGTCTATTTATCCCGATTTCGCCTCAAAACAAAAAAATCCCAAATGTTTCTCCTAGAACCCTAGCTCCTCTTTGTGAATCCGGAGCTTTTATCATCAAATTGATACTCCCAACGTGCAAGACGTGTAGAATGCAACTTGTCTACGAAGAGGAATAAAAAATTTGATGAAATGTGATAAGATTTAGAGAGAGAGATAGAGAGAACATGTGAGGGAGAAAAAGGAAAAGAAGGAAGCAAAACGTGAAAAATCTGACACTCAGCCCTTATTTATAGAAAAAGGGTGATATTACCATTTTGCCTGTAAGAATTGCAAAGGAGAATCTTCTAGAAATGGGCAAAATCGTTATTTTGCGCCTGTTCGAACATTCTGGGACTTCGTTCGTACGAATTGCCTGATTCAATCGAACGAATTCTACATTCATCCGAACAAATTTCATACTTCTCATTCTTATTCTCGAAACTTCATTACAACCAATCCAACTCCCCGAATAAATATAGAATTTCACCCACATGCGCACGGGTATAAAATGAATACAGATACATGAACATGATAAGTAAAAAATGATAGATATACCCTCAGGGTCTAAGTATGGGTCTCATAGAGACTATCTACAATAGATGTGTTGATCCATTCAATAATTTTAAAGAGGATATTTAAAGCAGATAAATATAGAAATGATTATTGAATAAATGCGGATAATGATAGTTACAGTTATAACCCATGATTTCAATAATATATCCTATGATTTACGGAGAAAAGTAATGATTGTAAGACACATGTCCCTGATGAGTACATAAAAGTATATGTGTATTAAGAGTTAAATTTATCATTTTACACTTAAAGTATGATTAACTCTCTC
>JAVXUL010044036.1:0-10882 GCA_035590515.1 Trichilia minutiflora
GGGATGGGTGGAATCCACATATCCAGGCTAAAGCATGCTAGCCTTATTCTGTTATATTAGATATGGGCATACATCCCCAACCAGGGTTACAGATCTGTCTTATAGCTCAGATAGAGTGGGTAGGATCCTATAGACCGAGGGGCTTCGATTTTTTAGACATGTATATAATATCATATTTCACTATGTTTGATTTGTATGATTATGAGCGTATTCTGTAATCAGTGTTTGAGGCTCTGATTTCTGTTTTTTTTATTTGTCTACTCACTGAGTATTTTTTTAAATACTTACCCCTCACTTCACATTTAAGGTTAGTGTAGTCGGGCACAGCATAACATAGCTGAAGCGTGACTTTAGCACAGTTTTTAGATACTCGACTCAGGATTTTATATTATGGTCCATTGTATGTAAAAATATTTGTAATAAAGTGATTTGATGTAATTTGGTTTGGCCAAGAGTATTTTGTAATGTATTTTGAAAAAATACATATGTGATACATGTATGTTTGAAAATATTTTATTCTATATTATTTTATGTTATTTTTGAAAATGAGTTTAAAAACAGGTACTAATGCCTTGCGGGTTCTAGGAGTGTATTCTAAGTGATAGGATGTATTCTTGAGATTCGCGACGATTGCCACGTGGTCGACTAGGGTCAGGGCGTGACAATAGGTGCTCATTAGTTGAGTATGAGTTCATTGAACAGACTCGCATGAATTATCCAAATGCTAATTACACTTAATTGTCAATTGGATATTGGTTGTATCAGTGGTATAGATAATCCTTAGACTTTACAACATCATGGTTACCTTGTGAGTGAATTGCCATTCTTTGATACTACTCAGGGTAAGTCTGTACTTAGTCATGTGATAGGTAGTTATTGGGTATGGTAAGACATTCATGGAGGTATGTGAATATTCAAGAAAGGATCTGTCAGC
Organism: Trichilia minutiflora; assembly: GCA_035590515.1. Lineage (NCBI taxonomy): Eukaryota > Viridiplantae > Streptophyta > Magnoliopsida > Sapindales > Meliaceae > Trichilia > Trichilia minutiflora. The sequence goes on from JAVXUL010044036.1 coordinate 935, forward strand.
CTTAGTGTTTGAGATAAAATGCTCTATGTGAATAAGTCAGATTTGACTCACAAAATCCTCGATCGGGTTGCATGTTGTATGTGATTGAGAAGTATGCTCTCAATGGAAATACACAATAGAGTCTTTATCTGTTATTTATTATACATAGATTGGATTTAAAGGGATTTGATGATAATAGCATATCCTTGATCCAATCAGAGCATTGTGTGACGAAAGGATCGAATTACACGGAAACTGATGATGGAATGGTTCATTGGTTGAAGCTTTGCATTTCATTATAATCCAGGGGCCGTATTGTATGGCTAGATGTCAATATTAGTATATATACATTTAATTAATCTTGTTGCAGATTAATTTAGTTAATAAGAATTAAAGAGTTTCATTTAGGATATAAAAGTAATTAAAAAGTTTAATTCGGGTATTATTGTCTACTACTGATTTTACAGTAAATCTATTGAGTCTTGCCCAAAATTGGCTCGATTTTTTATATTTTATTTATATATCACTTGAATATATTAAGCTAAGGCACTATGATTAGTTAACCAAAGCTTATATATGGTATAAGTGATTATAAGTCAACATTTTCATCCTAACAAATGAAATGTTGACAAGTGGCTTTATCTTGGTCTTACACGTAGTTTATAAATGGATGGATGAGATACATGTGATGTGTTTCATTTTTGTCCATCCATTTGGCATTATATTTTCCAAATAATTAATTTTATTAAAGGTTAATTAAATTAGGAAATTATATATAGATAATTATTAAATAATTTTCATTTAAGAAATTAAAAAAGAGAGAAAATATTTGGGTTTTTCTTCAGTTTTCTGCCATCCACTTCTCCAGCAAATAAATGATCAATTGTTGATCATTTTGAGCAAAAGAAGAGTGCTTTTACATCCTTGTGAAGTGATTATGCTTGGTGTGAAGCAATTCAAGGGTTGAAAACTAATTACTAAGTGTTAGGAACTCCAGAGTTTTGTTTGAAAATCTAGAATTCTATCAAAGGGTTTGATTGAATCTTAACAAAGCCAAAGGGGAGATCAAGGAACCAAGGGCATTACAAGATAGAGAAGCATTTATTTTAGTGCTCTAAAGCTTCAAAAAGTTAAGTAATACTAGGCAAGGGTAGCAAACAACAAAGGTATACACTTGAAGCTCTTAAATTACCATTATGTATTCATTGCCTAGATCCAATGCATGTAAAACTTATTTGAAAGTTTTAAGACAGAAAGTATGCTAGAATCTTTTATAAGATTCATTTCTTCATTTTGAAAGAAAAAGAAAACAAAAGAAAAAGAAAGAAAATAAAGGAAGCTCACTGGTTAGCTAGATTGAAAGCCTTAGAAACTTGTGTTGGGAAGAATATGCAAGCAACACATGAGACCCCGTCAAAAAGAAATGTGACACTTTCGCCCTAGGCATTTCAGCTTTCTAGGTGTACCTAACCTCAAGCCCTAAGGAGTTAGCTTCCTAAGAAATCCCACCTCAGGTCCCAAGGAGTCAGCCTCTCTAGAGAAACCAGTCTCCCGCCTTAGGGAGTTATCCTCTTAGAAAAATTCATCTCGGGTCCCAAGGAGTCGATCTCTCAAGCAAACACGCACCATCCTCTGGGGGTATCCGACAGTCCTCATGTGGTTTACCCTCAGGGCTCAGAGATATGCCATAGCCCTCAAGTACTAGCAGCTGAAGCCCTCAAGCAAGTAGTAGCCGTGGGCCTCAAGGAATCCATATACGCCTCAAGATGAGCTTACCCATCTCCCAAGAATGTGTAGAATTAGCCACTCAACCGCAGGGGCCTCTTAAGGAAGATGTCTCATCTTCACCATCATGCATACAACCCCCAACTAGAGAACCCCCAATCACACGCCCACACTACCAAAAATGGGAATGACCACTGGCATAGCAGACCTTATGATGGGAGTAGATGCTCTGCCCTAGGAGTTGCCCGTCCCATCCTCTGTCCATTTTTAGATAATATAATAATAGCAGACCTAGAATTAGCAGGAATGTCAGTTACAACATTAATAGAAGGCGACCACATATTACCTAAAGGCACTAAAGTCCCATCATTCCCATTCTCCAATGCTTAGTCACATCACCAAGGTATTATATAAAAGGGAGTTCTCCATCAGAGAAGGGATCTCAAATCTTCAGAGTTTAGCCTTCTACTACGACTTCTATTCATTGGCATTCCTCTCCTGTTTTCTTCTTCTCCACATTCGATAAAGGAGTCTTTTTTTCCTTGCATTCTATTCCGATTTGCTTAACGAAATTTATCATATATTCCCTCACCATCTCTGACTTAGGCATCAGAGTTTTCTCATCGGGAACTATACCCGACGTGACTCCTAGCATGTTATTATCTTGCAGGGACTGAGATATGAGGCACTTTAAGGAAGGATTCAGCCAACCACCCTCTCCAATGTGGATCCATTGACGTAATAGCCATGAGCATATTCACACCTCTTTAGCTGGCACCGTCTGTGGGAAATCTGATAAAAACTCATCGAAGCATCGTTTGGTGAGGAAAGAGAAAAGATTATCTCAAAGTCTTGATAAAATTGGATGGTAGGACGAATACAAGAAAATAGAGGTTCTAATAAAGGTACTGCCCAAAGAGGAGAGAGAGTCTCACTCACAAAAGAAGGATCTCGGCCCAGGAATGAATGCATAGAAAGGTTTTTGGCTAGCGGGGCTGAAGTATTGAAAAGGGAACTCTTAGAGATTAGATGACAGTTGGTCAAAGAACCAGTTACTCCAAGAAAGGAAAAGGCTAGAGAACCAGTCGCCCCAAGAGAGGAAAGAATGCCATTTCCTCCTACAAAGTAGGAAAACTGAACCTCCCGAGGTGATATGTGGAAGAAATCCTGAGTCAGGGGAACGCATGGCTACGCATCCACAATCAGGATGATAGCCTTACAAAAGGGGAAGGCCAAAGCAACTAAAGTGTTAGTAGATGAACCCAGGCTCCTCAGGAGGTTGACACTCCCTTTGAGATTTATGCAGGATAGGAACAGGGAAGAAATAACGTCAAAGCACATCACCGAGAGATGAGAAAATAGAAAGGGGAGCATAACTTGGCCCCTGCTGACATAAGGTTTTACCTCAACGAGAAATACACTTGAGAAAGGAAAGTCACAACAACTATCGATAAAAAGGAGATCGAGGACTACGTAAGGAAGGTGTTATAGGGTATGGGAGCGCAAAGCATTCCTACTCAAGGAGAGGGCTCAGGAACTGAGGAAGTTCCTACTTCCACCTTGAAGTCTCCCCTTTCAAAGAAAATACTAGCATTATGTCTTATCAAAAAATTTAAGATGCCCTCACTAACTACCTACTTTAGGAAGACTGATCTCTCCTTGCACATAGACACATTCAGGGAGATGATGCTGATGCAGGGCTTGACAAAACTACAAATGTGTCGACCCTTCTACCTGACTATGGAAAGGCTAGTCAGACATTGGTATAGGAGACTGCCATCCACTAGCATCCGCAGTTTTAAGCAATTGGCCATCATCTTCGAAAATAAGTTTAAGAGGATGGCGACCACCAGCCAAAACCTAAGCACTCCTGAAGAAGCTCAGGTGCCTACAGGCAGGAAAAGGTCCCTGCAGAGCAATCAATAGAAGGCAAAAGAAGCCGTCATCGAAACTCTAGGTATAATAGCAAGAACGTAGAAATAATTGAAAGATAGTAAGAAGATTATTTTTCTCAAGTCGTGTAAGGATAAAAGACCCCGAGACCCCTCCAATAAGGAATTCTCTAGGAAAAAGTGTATGAATAACTGCTCAGGAACTCATGTCCCCAAAAAACTCTCTTGTTAAAATTTATGAGCATACCATGAGTAGGGGACTCACTGCATTATAAAGGTATAGTTGTCCAAGAAGAACAAGGGTCGATCCTACTAAATTTCACAAAAACAATGGCCACACAAAGTATGAATCTGCACAATCAGATCGAGGTACTAGTGAAAAACGAGTACCTCACTAACTATGTTGAGGATCCTCCACATGCCCTCTCGAAAGCCAGTCAGCATCTTAAAGGTAAAAATGATCATAAATCAGACCGCATTATGGTCATCTTAGGGTAATTTTTGGGTAACCTCTAAAGGCTCCCAGAGCACTAAATAGGGAAGCCCTCACTAAGCAGTTCGGGCAGTCAAACCTAGAACACACAAGCTAATATAAATTATTGGCTATATCTTGATCAAGGCGTGAAGATCAGGGTTGCAGAAAAAGTATGGCCTTTGAAAGAGTCTCTCTTTAGGTTGGCACACTTATAACATTCATATATATTTTCTCTTATATAAATAAAACAGAATGTTTGATCCTTCTTAGCATCTCCTGAAGTCTTTATCACCTCGGTAGTCTCTTTTAGTGTTACGGTTAGCCATGGGCCCTAAAATTCCTTGACACTAGTAGAATTAAAAATCCTACCCAGCCTAGGTTCTATAAATCCTTAGTTTAACTCAGGCATCCTGATAGTCTAAGACCTGATTTGTGATTAAAGTGCGATAATTCTAGGTAGTGTCAGGTCCCTTTAGAGTTAAAAATCTTGCCTAACCCAGGTTTTATAAATCCTTCGTTCAAGTCAGGCATCTTGAAAGTCTAAGACCTAGTTTGTGATTAAGGTACAGTAATTCTGGGTGGTGTCAAGTCCCTTCAAAGTTAAAAATCTTGCCCAACCCAGGTTCTATAAATTCTTAGTCTAAGTCAGGCATCCTGAGAGTCTAAAACCTGGTTTGTGATTAAGGTGTGGTAATTCCAGGTGGTGTGAAGTCCCTTCAAAGTTAAAATCCTGCCAAACCTAGGTTCTATAAATCCTTAGTTCAAATCAGGCATTCTGAGAGTCTAAGACCTAGTTTGTGATTAAGGTGGGATAATTTTGGGTAGTGTCCAGTCCCTTCAGAGTTAAAAATCCTACCCAACCTAGGTTCTATAAATCCTTAGTCCAAGTCAGGCATCCTGAGTGTCTAAAACCTGGTTTATGATTAAGGTACGATAATTATGGGTAGTGTCAAGTCCCTAGACACTTTTGAGTTGACCAAAATTTTTAAAATATGAGGTTGGTTAATTTCGATAAGATGTTAATTCTCCAGTAATCATAATAACAAAATTCCAATGACACTTTTGAGTCCTATCTGAGGAGTGTAAGATTTAAATTAAATAGTAGGAGCTGATATGATTAGCCTTTATTAATAACTAATAAATTATTTAATAGTTATTACTCAAAAAATTTTGATTTGTATAAATCAAATTTGTTGATTAATATGTAATACAAGATCACTAATAAACTTTTTCTGTTTCTTTTCAGTATCTTAAAAGAGTTGTGATCTATTGAAACAAACAATAAAATTGTTAACGGTATTCTTCTGAAATTTTTAGGACTTTTGAAAGTTTGATAGAGACTAAGTTTCAAAATCAAAAAAGAAAATTATTTTCTTAGTTAGAGAAAAATAGAACATATTATAAGGAGCTGTCCTTAGTACCTCCTAGAAGGTACACGTAGTTGTATGATGATTGATTATGAATTAAGTGTCACTTCAGATCATCATTCTAGGATATAAGATTCGGTAACTACATCTCATATTTGTGTCTCTCAATAAACATTACAGAATTATTTAGTATTGTCTAAAGGTGAGATCATCCTGAGAATGGCTAATGGGGTAACAATTACTACTGAAGGCAAAAGATCTTACTCACTACGATTGTCTAGTGGACACACTCTGAGAGTAAATTCAGTATTGTATTTTGCACACGCACATGTCACTCAAAATATCATGTCAATATCTGTACTATATAAAGATGATTACAATGTATAGTTTACTGAAAATGCATGTTTAATACATTTTCGAAATGTATTAGTGGGCAAAACATAGAATACGAATAGATTATATGTTCTGGAATTGAGTGATAGTCATTCAATCAAATCCATTACAAATAATAGAATTCGGAGTCAGACAAATCCTAAATATCTATAGAATCTTATATTGGTTCGTATTGAAGATAAGAGATTGATTCAACTTCGTGCAAGTGGACTTTTGAGTTCACTGGGTTCAGAACCCTTATCAACTTGTGAATCATGTCTTCAAGGGAAACTGACCAAATCTCCCTTTAAAGGTAAAGGTGAGAGAGCGAAAGAGCTATTGGCACTCATATATATTGATGCATGTGAACTGTTTAGCACCAAAACTAGAGGAGGATTTGATTACTTCATTACCTTTATCGATGATATATCACGATATGGGTATGTGTATTTAATGAAACACAAATCAGATTCTTTTGAAATGTTCAAAAATTTAAAAATGAAGTAGAGAAACAGATCAAAAAGAGTATTCAAACTTTACGATTAGATCGTGAAGTTGAATACTTGAGTATGGAGTTTCAAGAATTCTTAAAGGATAATGAAATTGTTTCTTAGCAGACTTCTCCTTATACACCACAACTGAATGGTGTATCTGAAAGGAGGAATCGTACCTTATTGGATATGGTTTGATCAATGATAAGTTTCACTGACTTGTCAATATATTTGTAGGGATATGTCCTAATGACCGGTATACATATCCTGAACAAAGTCCCATTAAAATCAGTCTAAAAGACTCCATATGGGATATAGAGTAGAAAGAAACCCAGTCTCGGTTATATGAGAATTTGGGTTGTCTAACTTATGTTAAAATTGTTAACCCTGATAAGCTGGATGTAAAATCAGAGAATTATAGATTCATCGAATATCCTAAAGATAGTTTAGGATATTATTTGCACTTCCCTATTGATCAGCATATTTTGATTAATAAAAATGCATACTTCTTAAAAGAAGAGTTTTTCATAAAAGGTGGTGTAGGTAGATTAATTAAGTTTAAAGAAGGGTCTTTTAGAAGCTCAATCTGATGATATTGAGGTTAGACCGTCCAGTCAGCAGACCTCAGTTTTCAAATTCCAGTTAGAAAATCTTCTAGAGTATTGCAAGCTCCAGAGCGATACAATCTGTTATATGAGCAAGAGTTTGACTCCTACTTAATGGGAGAGACAGATCATCCTGATGATCTTAGGAGTTATAAAGAAGCTATCTTAGCTAAGGATTCAAGTAGATAGCTAGAGGCTATGAATTTCGAGATACAATTCATGTATATCAATCAAGTTGGGACACCTATTGATCTACCAGAAGGAATTATTCCTATTGGATGTAAGTGGATCTTCAAGAGAAAGCTTGGTAAGGATGGTGAGATAGAGACCTACAAAGCACGGTTAGTTGCAGAGGGGTACACCTAGAAACAAGGGTTGGATTATGAGGAGACCTTTTCGTTATGATTAAATCCATCCGTATCATGCTATTCATTGCAGCATACCACGATTTAAGAATAAGGCATACAAGTTATATTGATCTATTTATAGATTGAAACAAGCTTCTCATAATTGGAATAAATGATTTGATGAGGTGATCAAATCGTATAGATTTGAACAAAATTCAGATGAACTTGGGTTAAGGATCATGCTATAATGTTCCTCATACTGTACGTGGATGATATATTATTAATTGGTAATGATATAGGCATGATGACTAAGGTCAAGGTTTGATTTTCCAGAACCTTCTCAATGAGAGATCTTGGAGAAGCGACCTATGTTTTAGGAATTCGCATCTATAGATATAGAGCGAAGAGGGTAATAGGATTCTACCAAAGGATGTACATAGAAAAGATACTGAAGAAGTTCAGTATGAAGAACTCTAAGAGAGGTCTTCTGTCTTTCAATCATACTTTTAATCTTTCAAAAAAATAAGTCCAAAGACTGATGAAGAGGCGCAATTGATGTATGGTATACCTTATGCTTCGGCTATAGGTAGTTTGATGTACACAATGCTATGTACACGACCTGATATAGTATATGCTATACGTGTTACAAGAAGATATGAAGTCAATCTTGGGTAGAAACATTGGTCAGTCATTAAAATAATAGAAACATTGGTCAGCCATTAAAACAATCCTTAAGTACTTACAAAGGACTAAGGATTTAGTTCTGGCTTATGAATCTCAAGAGTTGAGTATACAGGGATACTCATATTCTGATTTTCAACTAGACCTAGATGATAAAAAGTCTACATCTAATTTTATTTTTGTATGTAACGGAGAAGCTGTCAGTTGAAAAAGTTCCAAACAGACTACAACAGCAGATTCCACTACCGCGGCTGAATATATTACCATTTTTGAAGCAACAAAAGAGACTGTTTGAATGCAAAATTTTGTATCTAAACGTGGTGTCGTTCCTAATATGAGTTATTTGATAACTCTATTATGTGACAATACGAGGGCCATCACACAAGTAACGGAACCCTGTATACACCAAAAATCCAAACATATTTAGCGTAAAGATTATATTTTCAAAGAACATAAAGATCATATTTTGAGAGAATTTGTTAGAACTAGAGAAATAATAATATAGAAAACATTATCAGTAATTTGTTACTGACCCACCGATTAGAGTGATTAACACTGAAACGGTTGGACCATCATCTCATGAAGATGTATATATGATACAACAGCAAACGACTTTAGTGCAAGTGGGAGTTTGTTAATGTATACCCTAGAAATTATTCTTGTTGTCGGTTTTAAGGCTAATAATCTTGTATGATCATTTTATGAATTAATGAAAAAAATAGTTCTTTATTTATATACATTTGCTGCTTCCTTTATTTTTTATGCAAATGACTAAAGAATGTATGTAAATAGTCCAGATAATTTTATTTAATTGTTAAATAAATTATCAAATCATTTCCTACATACGTGATATAAATTGGGAAACTACATCACATAGTAGGCATATTGGATGTCACCTAATGATATTATATGATAACATATGTAGGTTGACAAATGAGTATTGTCATACAGACATTAGTGTAGATTGATAATTAGTGAACTATTTATCAAACGGATCGAATATCGATAAATCACATGATATACATGTAGTCAATGATTTATTAATATATTGTAATAGTGTGCAACGTAATCCTTTGACCTAAGACGTCTAGAATCAGACTCTGTATAAATGGGTATATTTTATATTGTGTATACGTGCAAGGCTAATCATGCCTTGTATAAGAAGCCGATTTGGGTATGCTTTGTTCATATAAGTATTTGATTGACAATCAAGATGGGATCCATTAGCTCGACACATCGGAATGAGAATTTTTGTTGTCTTTGTCTGAGTCAAGTTTCTAATCGAATATCGATACGATGTCTGGATTATAAATCTATGGCCATAGTATAATGACATATGATTGAAGTTTCAAAGAAGAATTGAGATTAGGGTTTTGATAGTTTATAGACCCTTTCTCAACCAGGATACGATGACGGAAAGATATTTCTCACACATTACATGCAATCAATGTAAGGTTTGATAAAGATACTTCTTCATCGTGACTTAGGGACTATGGCATATTACTAAATACTAACCATATTCGATGAGCAATTGAAATGTTCAGAGCTAAATCGTTCAGTATTTGTTCACAGTTGAGTCATAGTGAACCTTCATGATCTACCAATATCCTCTAACGCTCTTCACATGAAAGGGATATAAAATATTATCAAGAGAGGGCTAGCACCCTCATAATAATATAAAAAAAGGCTGAAATCAATACTCATAATGGTTATATGTATTGAATATTCTTTAAAGTGTTAAAGAAATGATATACTGATATCATAATGTTATTAATGTAAATAACTTGCCAAATGTGATAATAATGATTATCAAATATGTTAAAATATAATTTTAAGGTAAAATGTAAAAATTAAATGAAATAGTTTTATTTAGTGCAAAATGATCATTTTACCGCTAATATAATACAAGTGTGTAATTTAATAAATTACGTATTTATATTTGATAATTTTGATTATCAAACATATTAAAATATGATTTTAATATAAAATAATAAAATCTAAATTAAAGTGTTTA
>JAVXUL010044047.1:0-10882 GCA_035590515.1 Trichilia minutiflora
GCAATAAGTTTATCGCATGGATCCTGTGAGGGAATCGGAAAATTTATTTTTTCCGCTGCTTGTATGGTTCCGGTTTCCTAACACCCTCCTAGTGTTAAGGTTGGCCGCGGGCCTTAAAATCCCTTAACACTAGTTGAATTAAAATTCCTGTCCATCCCAGGTTCTATAAATCCTTAGTCCATGTCAAGTATCCTGAGAGTCTAAGAGCTGATTTGTGATTAAGGAGTGGTAAACCCTGGTAGTGTTAGGTCATCTTCCAATGTTCAGAATGCCTTTAAGCCCCTGAAGACCCTTGACCTTAGTTGAGATAGCTCTTAGGGTTTAAGGTGGAGTCAAGCTCCAAAGCCAGTCAAATGAAGATATCTGAAGACCCTTGACCCTAGTTGAGATTGCTCCTAGGGTCTCGGGTGGAGTCAAGCTCCAAAGCTCATCAAATAAAGACACTTGAAGACTCCTGACCTTAGTTGAGATTGCACCTAGGGTCTCGGGTGGAGTCAAGCTCCAAAACTCTCCAAATGTACCCTCAAATCCAAGATGTTCATGGCCACCCTCAAAGTACAGTCGATAACTATGCTCACTTAGCTGATTTATGTTCAAGCCATGATTAAAAGCTTCTTTGAAATCAATTAAAGTAAAGAAGAAAAATTGGCCTAGGTGACACACAGAAATTAGCAAAATTCCTTTCTATTGATAAAGAAATGGGATAGTACATGTATATGTTGTAAATATAAAATAATCAGTCCTAAGGAGCAAGACATCAAAGAATTTTTTACAAAAAATATTCTAAGTCCTAAAGTACTCGGTAGGAGACTTTATTCACCCTTAATCTAATATCTTCACCAGTATATCTTTAACTCGGGAGGTAGGAGGGTTTTTTTCATCGTGTGTCTGGGAGACAGGAGGATTTTCATCCCTCTTTCCTACTGAAGGAGCCTCTTCATCATGCGCAGCTCAGGAAGGAGAAAGAACATCTTTTTGGTTTGCCGACAGATCCTAGGGGGCCAGTGGTTCGGTACCCCCGGTGGCTACATTAGAAAGACCTTATTTTATGTCAATCGAGTGAACTTCATCTCTCAGTCTTCCATCATTGGCAACCATCTCACCTGTCTTGGCCGCAGGGGGATGATATGAAGGATGGGTCCTAGAAGTTCCTAGGACGACCCAACGCAACTGACTGAATAACCAGTGCAGGTTCAGCTCCGGGTACTCATAGAGGAAGAGGAGGCTTGTCAGATCTATGCCCTCATCAACTCCCTCGTCATACCGATCAACGAGTTGAGCTGGCACCTCCTCCAATTTTTTCCTTTGCTCCTCGGAGGATTGCTGTAATTTCTTATGCGCCTCTCCTAGTACTCGAAGCTCCTCTGTTAGGAAGTTTGTCCTATCCTCCAACCTCTCAGTACTCGAAGCGCTTCTCCCAGTATCATTGAATACCACTCCTTCAGACGATCGTCCTCCTCCTTCAGGGTCTGGTACAGCTCATTCAACTTATTAAACTGACTAGTGACCCTTCGCCTAGCCCACTTAGTAAGGTCGCTCTCGACCTTCAAGGTTTGAAATTGAGTCTCAGCGGCCGACAGCTTCCCCTACATGTCTTCTTTTTCATTGAGCCACTGAGCCCTCTCCCCCTCCCCCTCCAGGGCCGTCAGCTCCTCTCTCTCCTTAACGACCTTCTCTTGGGTGGCCACGATCATATCCTGGGCCTTCTTCTCTAACTTCTTCAAGGTATCGAATGCTTGTTTCTTGACAGCAAAGGCATTCTTGAAGTCATCGATGAAGAGGTCCAGCATATAAGCATTCTGGATCAAGAAAAGGCATAAGGGTGGTTAGTATCTCCAAAAGAAAGGAAAACTACAAAAACTCAAGGGAGGAAAAGACTTACCTGGTGCGAGAGGTTGCTTAGCCAGTTGAGAGCCTCTTCCAGAGGAGCACTTGCCATATCCTCACCTTTCTTGGGTGAGATTACCTCCTGGGCAGAATTCGTCAGAAGGAGAAGGTACCTAAAATTTTCCCTTTTATTCTCGGGGAGATCTTCCATAAAAATCCCGTCTATATCATCGACACTTTCCTTAGTGATCGGGAACGGATCCTCTATCACAAAAAGAGGGGGTTCCTCTCGCTCTTGTCTAGCCCCAAAGCCCGATGGTTTGCTACCCGAAACCCCTTTTAGGTCGGTTTGTTGCTCCTGGCCCTGACCCGAGGCCTCTTGGGTGTTTTATCCCAGGACCTGAGGGACTGTTGTGCTCTCCACATGGTTTGGGACCCTCTTCAACTAATTGTCAATTAGGCGAGGCGAAAGGTCTACTTTCTGCTTCTTCCTCGCCTCAGTCAGGCTTTCATCAATAGGCCTTTTCCCTTTGTCTTTAGCCAGGGCTGGATCAAATTTCAGAGGACGCTTCTCTAGTTCCTCTCTCGACTCCTTAAAGGAGTTGTCCTTCTCTTTAGGGCAGATGGTTTTCTTCCCTCCCTCCTTTTCGGGAGTCTTCTTGAAGTCCCCCTTTGTTGACCCCTTTCTTTTTATCACCCGGGGCCTTTGTCTTCGGGTTAATGGGCTTAGATGTTTTCAAGCCCCCCTAAGTGAGCATGCTCCTCAAGACATCACTAGACCTCCTCCTGTCCACTAAGGTCTTTTCAGTCCGCGCCTCTACACCAAAGAAGACATGGTTAGTCGTCAAAATAAAAGAGAAAGAGCCAGTTAGAAAAAGCGATTTAAGAACGCCTACCTTTATTCATCTGAGCCCTCAGTTTAGAGAGCTCACTTCTGAACACCGCCTAGGATGTCAACCCTGAGGCTATCATACTATTTGCATTCAACAGTTGCTTCACATCCATAATGGGAAGCCCAAGGAGCTTATTTGCGACACCTATCGGGATATCTGTCTGGTCCTTCTTTGCAACTGCAATAGAGAACCTATCAGTGTCAATATAGCTTCCTCCCCAGAAAAATGGCAAAAGTATCTATCACATACGTACTGGACTCTTGAAATGAGGGAGGAAGGGAGCAGAGAGAAGGCTCGGTACAATCTTCGCTAATGATGAACAAACGATCTTTTTAGTCCTTATTATAGGAAGGAGTGCCCTTCACTATGGACTGAAACCTTTCATGTACTTGGAAAAAGTACCACCCAGAGTACTGGCTGGTATTCCTTCTGAGGGAAAACAAATGTAATACCTCGTCACGACTCGGGGGGTGGGGGGACTTTTCTTAAGGAAACTCAGCACGTACAACCTGCTCAGGATCTACCAGCTATTCAAAATTAGCTGAGAGGGAGGGATCTCGAAGGCTTCACAGAGCCTGACAAAGTAATTCTGTAGGAGAAGGTGGGCCCCGATAGCAAGTGCTCCTCATTAAACACCATTTTCTCTGGCGCCAGGTCACTTGGGACCTCATTCCCGAATGGTATCCTCAGTTGCACGCTATCAGGAATACTAAAAGCCCTCCTGTATGTTAGCAGGTCCACCTTAGTCACTGTTAAGATGAACCAATCCGCTTCATTGGGCCCCTTAGCCCGAGCCTGCTCAGAAGTATTCCTTTCATCTTCACCTGACTCTTGGGTCCTAATAGGATCCCTGACTTCTTCTAGACCACTGACGGTGGTGTCAGAGAGTTTGTTTTATCTGCCATTTTCCTAATCATAGGAAAGCCTAGAGATGCATAAAGGTCTAGTAACTTCCAAAAACTAAAAAGGATACCAAACCTTTTACCTTTTCAAGCTAAGATAATGAATCTACCAGCAACACGCGAAGAAGAACTCGAGTCGCAAGCACTTATAAACAGACAAAGAGAGAACAGAGAACAAGGAAGCAGAAGTAGGAATCGAACTAAGAGCAACGAGAAGTAGAAGCAGAAAGAGAGTGAGAAGAGCACCAGAGTCAGAGCTATTGCAGAAGGTAGGAAAGTGAAAATGACAGTTGAGGAAGGGGGATATTTATAGTAAGGAAGGATCAATCTTCACCGTCAATCTGAACGAACAGGGGATGGTCACGTGTCCAAGCCCCTTCAATGCTTCCGGGACTCGAGGAATAATTGAGTACCTGCCATCAGGGTTCTGACACGTAGTCCATTCACAGTCGAGTATTCAACTCTTTTTGAAATACGAAGCGTTGCAAGCTCAGGGACAGCTATGTGACACAACCCCTAACATACAACATTTAATGAGGAAGAATGAAAGACCTCGAGAAAAGATACGTCACCAGGCACCAAACGGCTCCATTAAGTAGGGTTTTCAACAACGAAGTAATGCCTGAGGCGTTCCAACCATCTCAGTCGATATCTCCTTCACAGTAAAACTTCATCTCAGGTCTTACGAAGTCCTCTCTAGAAGCCAGAAGCCAGATTGATTCGGCTAGGAGTTTCTGGCATACACTTTGCAAGTCTTACACTAGAAATTCAAGGGCTATCTATTGGGAAAAAATATGCAAGTGACACGTACAATCTCGTTAAGAAGAAATATGGCACTTCCATCCCAGGTATTTCAGCCTCCTAGGTGAATCCAGCCTCAGGTCCTAGAGAGTCACCCTCTCAGGGGAACCCAGTCTCCGGCCCCAGGGAGTTAACCTCTCAGGCAAATCTGTCTCAGGTCCCAGGGAGTCGATTTCTCAGGTGAACACGCACCCCCCTTCAGGGGGCATCCGACGACCCTCAAGTGGTTTACCCTCAGGACTTAGAGATGCACCATAGCTCTCAGGTACCATCGATTGAAGCCCTCATGCAGATGGTAGTCAAAGCCCTTAAAAAGTCCGTGTCCACCTCAGGATTAACCCATTCATCCCCCAGAAAATGCAGAATTAGCCTTACAATTGCAGCTGTCTTCTAGGGAAAAAGTCTCTTCTTCACCAGCATGCATGCAGCCCCAACCAGAGAACCGCAAATCACACACCCACGCTATTAAAAATGGGAGTGATCACTGACATAGCAGGCCCTATGATGGGATTAGATGCTTTGCCCTAGGAGTTGTCTGTCCCATCCTCCGTCCATTTTCAAACAATGTGACAGTAGCAGACCTGGGATTTGCAGAAATGTCAGCTAAAAAATTAATAAAATGTGGCTACACATTACCCAAAAGCACTAGAGTCCCATCATTCCCATTCTCCGATGCCTAGCCACATCACTAGTGCACTATATAAAGGGGGGTTCTCCAGCGAAGAGGGGAGATTAGATTTTTGGGGATTGGATTATGGATTTCGGCTTGATTCAGATCTCTGAATTTTGGCATTCTTCTTAGCCCCCATTTTAAGCATTCTCTTTTCGATTTCTTTCTTCTTCATACTTGGTAAAGGAACTTATTTCTCATATTTCAGTCTGATTTACTCACCGAAATTTACCATATTTTCCTTCACCATATTTGACTTAGGCATCGAAGTTTTTCTATCGGGAACCCCTCCTGGCGTGACTCTTAGTGTGTTATTACTTGCAGGGACTTAGAGGTGAAGCTCTGTAAGCAAGGATCTGATCATTCACTTTCTCGAACGAGGATCCGGTGACGTAACAGCCATATTCATATTTACACCTCAACACTAATAAAGACATACAAACATGAGATGTAGTAACTGAAGGTTTCTATGGCCTAATCATGCATAAATATAAGTTTTTTATTCAAGATATCATAGCTAAAAACCTATGCTTTCATGGAAAAACAAAAGAAACTAGTTTAGGACTTTTTGAGTTTACCTTCCAAACTTGAAGATTTGATGAAGATTAGCTTCAATACCATGAAACCTCTTCATTTTGCACCTTCCCCAAGCTATTCTCATGGTGGTTGAAGTTTTGGAAGGGAAGAAGAAGAAAACCTTTTTCTTTTCTTTTTCTTAATAGAAAATAAAAAAATGATGATATTTATATTTTTCATTTTATTTTCAATTAAATAATTACATATTTATCTAATAAATATATTATTTAATTGAGAAATCATGTGATACAACCATAACTAAATTACATGGATGAGATCAAGTCAAAACTTGAAAAATTAATATTTGACCAAGAATTAAAAATATTATCAAAAAATATGTTAACACATATAATAGTATTAACCATTAATATTATCATTATTATCTAACTCATTTACAATTAAATAAATTAGATAAAATACATATTATTTAACAAATTAATTAATATAATGAATTTTTAAAAATCCATAAATATGATATTATTATCATAATGCCCTTGATCAAAATATATATAAGGTTAAAAGGATAATTTCAATCCAAATTAAACACTTTAATTTAGATTTTATCATTTTACATTAAAATCATATCTTAATTTATTTGATAATCATAATTATCAAATTTTAATATATAATTTATAATAAATTACATATATGTATCACATAGAGGTAATACGGTAATTTCACACTACATTAAACAATTTAATTTAGTTTTTACCATTTTACCTTAAAATTATATTTTAACATATTTTATAATCTCTATTATCAAATTTGATATGTAATTTATAATAAATTACATCAAGATATCATTATATCTATTCTTTAACTCTTTAAAGAGTATTAAATACATATAACACTTATATGTATTTGTTTCGGCTTCTTCTATATTATCATGGGGTACTAGCGCTCTCTCGATAATATTTTATCTCTTTCTCCTATTAGAAAATGCTTAGGAATTTATGGTGGATCATGAAGGTTCACCGTAACTTAACCATGATCTTATTCCAAACACTTTGACTCTGAACAATTTTGATTTTGAATATTTCGATGCCCAACGACTATGGTTAGTATCTAGCAATGCGTCATAGTCCCTGAATTATAATGAAGAAACATTTTCATTAAACCTTTCATTGATTGGACATAACATGTGAGTAATATCCTTCTGTTGTCATATACTACTCGAGTAAGGGTTTATGGAATGTCAAAACCCTATCTCGAGATCAATGCGAATCGTCTATCATATGTCATAATTGTTTGGCCAAAGACTTATATTTCGAACATCGTATCTACATTCGTTTAGGAACTCGAATCGGACAAAGCCAATAGAAACTCTCAATCCTATATGTCGAGCCAACGGATACTATCTTGACTGTCAACTGAATACCTATATGAACAAAGTATACACAAACCAGCTTCTTGTAGCGTGATTAGCCTTGCACTTATACACCATATAAAATATACCCATTCATATATAATTCGATTCCAGACGTCTCAGGTCAAAGGATTACATAGCGTACTATTATAATCTATTAACAAATCATTGACTATATATATATCATATGATTTATCAATATTTTGGTCACGTTTAATAAATAGTTCACAAACTATAAATCTATACTAATACTCTTAAGAAAATACCCATATTGTCTGCCTACATATATCATCATATGATATTATTAGACGGCATCTAGTATGCCTACTATATGATGTAGTTGCTCAATCAACACCACGTACGTAGAGAACAACTTTGATAATTTTATTTAACATTTAAACGAATTTATCTGGACAAGTTACATACATTCTTTATTCAGTTATATGAAAGAATAAAGGAAGCAGTTAACATATGTAAATAAAGAACATATTCTTTCAATATTGTTTAAAGAATTTACAAGATCACTAGCCCTAAAACAAATAACATGAATGGTTTCTAGGGTATACACTAACAATCTCTCACTTGCACTAAAGTCATTCACTGTGATATCACATACCAATCTTTATAAGATAACGGTCTAGCTGCTTCAGTGTTATCACTCTAGTTAGTGGGTCAACAACAAATTCTTGATAATGTTTTTTTGTATTAATATCTTTCCAACTCCAATGAATTTTCTCAAAATATGATATTTACGTTGAATATATTTCGACTTTTGGTGTACGCTCGATTCTTATGCTTGTACAATAGCCCCAGTATTGTCACAAGATATAGTTATTGGATAACTTATATTAGGAACAATGCCAAGTTTAGAACCAAACTTTTGCATCCAAATTGCCTCTTTTGCTGCTTCAGAAATGGCAATATATTCAGCTTCAGTAGTGGAGTCTACTATCCTTATTTGCTTAGAACTTTTCTAGTTAATAGCTCTTTTTTATATACAAAAAATAGAACCAGATGCAGACTTTTTATCATCCATATCTGACTAAAAATCAGAATATGAGTATTCCTAGATACTCAACTCTTGAGATCAATAATTCCTTTCGCAAGTACTTAAGGATTATTTTAATGAATGACTAATGTTTTTCTTCAGGATTAGTTTGATATTTGCTCGTAACACTTACAACATATGCTATATCAGGTTGTGTACATAGCATTCCATACATTAAACAACCTATAGCTAAAGTATAAGGTACATGACACATTCGTTGTGCCTCTTCATCAGTCTTTGGACCCATATCTTTAAAAAGATTAAGACCATGATTAAATGGCAAAAGACCTCTCTTAGATTTCTCTATACTAAACCTTTTCAATATCTTTTCTATGTACATTTTTTAAGATAATCCTATTACTCTCTTTGCTCTATCTCTATAAATACGAATTCCTAAAACATAAGTCGCTTCTCCAAGATCTTTCATCGAGAAGGTTCTGGATAATCGGATTTTTACCTTAGTCATCATGCTAATATCATTATCTATTAATAATATATCGTTCACATACAATATAAAGAACATAATGTCATAATCCTTAATCCATTTATAAACACAATGTTCATTTCGGTTTTGCTTAAATCTATACAATTTTATCACATCATCAAATCGTTTATTCCAATTACAAGAAGCTTATTTCAATCCATAAATGGATCGATTCAACTTGCATACCTTATTTCTATCTATAATGGATATAAAACCAACTAGTTATTGCATACAGATATTTTTCTTAAGATACACATTGAGGAATACCATTTTCACATCCAACTATCAGATCTCTAAATCATGGTATGCAACTATAGCTAGCATAATTTGGATGGAGTTAATTATATTAATGGAAGAAAAATGTTTCTTTATAGTCCAATCCTTGTTTCTAAGTATATCCCTTCATAACTAACCGTGCTTAATAGGTATCAACCTCACCATCCTTACCAATGTTTCTTTTAAAGATCCACTTGCAACCAATAAGAACAATTCCTTCTGGTGGATCAACAAGTGTTCAAACTTAGTTGGTATACATGGATTGTATTTCAAAATCCATCACCTCTAGCCATCTACCTGAATCTTTATCCAGGATTGTTTTCTTATAACTCTTAAGATCATCAGGATGATTGACCTTTCTCACTAGGTAAGAGTAAAACTTCTACTCATGTATAAAATCGTATCGCTTTAGAGGTCACGATACTCTAAAAGATTTTCTAGTTGAAATTTGAGCTGGAACTGAGGTTTGTTGACTGGACGGTCCAGCCTCAGTATCATCGAATTAAACTTCTAAGAACTTTTCCTTAAGTTCAATTTTTCTTTTTACACCACCTTCTTCTAAGAAGTGTACATTTTTACTGATCGAAATGTGCTGATCAAAATGGAAGAAAAATAATAACCTAAACTATCTTTAGGATATTTGATAAATCGCCCTTCTTTGATTACACATCCAACTTATCAAGGTTAACTATCTTAACATAAGCTGAACAACCCTGTATTCTCATATAACCAAGATTAAGTTTTTTTCCACTCCATACTTATACGGAGTCTTTTAGACTGATTTTGATGGGACTTATTCAGGATATGCACAGCAGAAAATAAGACATATTCCCACAAATAAATTGGCAAATCCATGAAACTTATCATTGATTGCACAATATTCAATAGGATACGAATTCTTCTTTCCTTAACATCATACACTTATGGAATAAAAGAAGGAACGAGTGGGAAAAAACTACCATTTAAATAATAAGAATTCTTAAAACTCTATACTCAAGTATTCACATCCACGATCCAATCATAGACTTTTAATACTCTTTCTAGTTTATTTCTTTACTTCATTTTCGAATTCTTTGAACTTTTCAAAGGATTTCATTAAATACACATACCTATATATCATTGATAAAGGTAATGAAGTAGTCAAATCTTTCTTTGGCTTTGGTATTAAATGGTCTACATACATCCGTAGACATAAGTTCCAATAGTTCTTTAGTTAACTCATCTTTACCTTTAAACAGAGATTTTTTAAGATTTGATTTACAACGAATTCTTTTATTCATAATGGATTTTATTAAATAACTGTTATTTAATTCTGGAACATATAATCCATTTGTATTTATAACTTTACCTATTAATACATTTTTATAATATGTTAAACATTCATTTTCAATAAACTGTATACTATAACCATCTTTATATAATACAAAAATTAAAATGATGTTTCTAGTGGCATTAGAAAAATATAACATAGACTTTAATCTCATAATGTGTTTACCAGATAATACTAAACAATTTAGTAATGTCTGTAGAGGACACAAACGTGAGATATAGCCGTTGAATCTAATATTCAGAAATGATGATAAAAAAAATACTTAATTCATTATCGATCATCATACAATTGTAAGTACCTTTTACTGACTGCACAAGTCCTTTAAGGTACTGAGGACAGTTCCTCAGTATATGTTCTATTTTTCCTACAAAAAAAATAATTTTCTTTATTAGATTTTAAAATTTGTCCTCGACAAATTGTCAAAAATCCAAAAGTTTATTGGAGAACACCATTAATAAATTTTGTATTTGTTTATCACACTTTTTTTGAGAAACTAGAAAGACATAGAAAAAGACTATTAATGATCTTGTAAATGTATTAATTAGCGAATTGATTTATACAAATTCAAATAGTTTTGAATTTGTATAAATCAATTCGCTAATTAATACATTTACAAGATCATTAATAGTCTTTTTCTATGTCTTGAATTATAGCAATTAAAAAATTTAAAAGTTATTAGGTGTGCTAATCATATTAACTCTCACTATTT
>JAVXUL010044058.1:0-10882 GCA_035590515.1 Trichilia minutiflora
TCTTTATAAGTATACAAATATTTGAAGAGCTTGTGGCTCTGTTTTCCTTCTTTGGAGTTTGGGTGTCAGGCAGAAATATTTTGGAAGTGTTTGTAAAATGTTTGTGGAAACAGAATTTTGTGAAAGCCTTACAGGCTTACAGGTGGTATCCTGTATGATTGGGTATACCCTGGAGGTCTGTGGCATTGTCACGTATGAAAACCCGAGTCGGGTCGTGACAGGCTTGACACTACTAGGGTTTACCACGCTTTAATCACAAATCAGATCTTAAACTCTCAGGATGCCTGAAGGATTTATGAAACCTGGGATTGACAGGACTTTTAATTTGAAGGAGACCTGACACTACCAGGGTTTACCGTGCCTTAATTGTAAACTAGATCTTAGACTCTTAGGATACCTGTCTTGAACTAAGGATTTATGGAATCTGGGACAGACAGGATTTTAAATTTGGAGAGGACCTGACACTACTAGGGTTTACCGCATCTTAATCATAAATCAGATCTTAAACTCTCAGGATGCCTGACTTGGACTAAAACTTTATGAAACTTGGGACAGACAGGAATTTTAATTCGAAGAGGACCTGAGACTACCAGGATTTATCGCGCCTTAATCACAAATCAAATCTTAGACTCTTAAAATGCCTGACTTGAACTAAGGATTTATAAAACGTGGGCTGGACAGGATTTTTAATTCAGAGAGGTCCTGACACTACCAGGGTTTACTGCGTCTTAATCACAAATCAGGTCTTAGACTCTCAGGATGTCTGACTTGGAGTAAGGATTTATGGAACCTGGGATGGACAAAAATTTTAATTCGGCTAGTGTTAAGGGATTTTAGGGCCAACTGCCAACCTTAACACTAGGAAGGGACCTGACACTACCAAGATTTACTGCGCCTTAATCGTAAATCAGGTCTTAAATTCTCAGGATGCCTGACTTAGACTAAGGATTTATGAAACCTAGGTCGAACAGGCTTTTCAATTCAGCTAGTGTTAAGAAATTTTAAGGCCCGTGGCCAACCTTAACACTAGGAAGAGAATATTAAAGCAATAAAGACTCTAAGAGATGCTAAGAAAGATTCGAACATTTTATTTTTATTCATACAAGAGAAAATACAAATAAATATTACAAGTGGGCCAACATGAGGAAAGGCTCTCTGAAGGGTAATACTTTTTCTGTGTCCTCAATTTTCATGTCTTGTCCCGAATATTACCATAGAGTCGGGCTAGTTTTAACGTTCTGGGTCTGACAACTCAAAACACTTAGTGAGAGCTTTCGCGATTAGTGCTCAGGAAGCCCTCAGAAGCTACCCAAAAACCCCTAAGATTACCATGATGCGATCTGGTTTCTGGTCATCTTCATCTTCTCGAGGTTGACTGGCTCCCGGGGGAAGTATATGGAGAATTCACAATATAGTAAAATAATTATTTTTAACTAGTACCTCGATCTGATTTCACATATCCTCACGTTGATAAGTTGTGTGGCTGCTCTTTTTGTGAAATTTGCAGAATCAGCCTTTATTTTTCTTCGGTATTTTTACCTTCATACTTTGAGGATGTGGTGCCAAAAGTCCCCCATTCATAGCATACTCATAAATTTGAGGCATGGGAGCTTTTAAGGGCGTGAATTTCTAGGCAGCTATCTACTCAATTTTCCCAAAAGGATTCCTTATTAGAGGGAGTCTCGGAGTCTTCTGTCCTTGCGTGGATTGAAAAAATAATTTTCTTGATTTTTGTCAGTTCCACCTATGTCTCTCCTGTCATAACTGGAGTTCCAATAACTTCTCTTACCTTTCTGCCGATCGTCCCGCGGGGGTTTTCTCCTACCTAAGACCACCTTTCCTCTTTTCTTCCCTCACCAAGTGATACTTCAATGGTTTCTTGCTAGTTTCCTATAAACGACATCAATTATTGAGATATGAATATGAATGTGACTGTTACGTCATCGGATCCACACCGGAGAGAGTTGTTGGCTAGATCCTTGCTTGCAGAGCTTCACCTCTAAGTCCCTACAAGACAATAATACACTAGGAGTAACGTCGGGTGGGGTTCCCGATGAAAAAACTCCGATGCCTAAATCAAATATGGTCAAAGAAGATGTGATGAATTCCGATCAGTAAATCAGAATAAAATGTAGGAAATAAAGCTCCTTTACCAAGTGTGTAGAAGAAAAAGTCGGAAGAAGAATGCCAACAAGAGGTATAAGTAAAAGGTCAAAGTCCTGAAAGCTCAAATCCCTCTTCTTCGTTGGAAAAGCCCCTTTTATATAGTGTCTTGGTAATATAGCTAGGCATCAGAGAATGGGAATGATGGGACTCTAGTGCCTTTGGGCTGTGTGCAGCCACTTTCTATTAATACGTCAGCTGATATTTCTGTAAATATGAGGCCTGATACTGTCACATTATCTGAAAATGACCGAACGATGGGACAGATAGTTCCTAGAACAGGGCATCTACTCCCATCATAGGACCTGCTGTGTCAGTGATCATTCTCATTTTTGATAACGTGGGCGCGTGACTGGGGGTTCTCTGGTTAGGGCTGCATGCATGTTGGTGAAGAGGAGACGTTTTCCCTGGGAGGTCGCCGTAGTTGTAAGGTTGATTCTGTACTTTCTAGGGATGAATGAGCTAACCCTGAGGCGGACACGAACTTCCTGAGAGCTTCAGCTGCCATCTACCTAAGGGTTTTAACCGTTGGTACCTAAGAGTTATAACACGTCTTTGAGTTCTGAGAGTAAATCACCTGACGATCGTCAGAAGCCGCAAGAAGAGGGTTGTATATTTGTCTGAGGAATCGACTCCCTGGGACCTGAGACAGATTTGTTTGAGAGGTTGGCTCTTCAGGGCCGGAGACCGAGTTCCTTTGGAAGGTGACTCCTTAAGATCTGAGGCTATATTTACCTGGGAGACTAAAATATCTAGGCAGAAGTATCATATTTTTTTCTAATGAGATTTCATATATCACTAGTACATTTTTTCCAATAAATCTTAACTTAAGTTTCAAAGAGGTTTTATAAAAAAAAAATCAATTTTTTTTCTTTATCGCATATTTTATTTTCAGGTAAAACTCAACTCTAACGGGGTTGAAAACAGTGATAGTGCACGGAATTTGAATAGAAGAAATTTTCTGCATCAACAGCCATCATACTCATGATTTAATATGCAAAATTCTATATTTAGACGCTCCCAATCCATTGCCTTTGCCTCCAGGAGATGACCTGAAGTTCAGATGCAGCATCGACATTCAGTCAACTTAGAGATGTATTTTATAGAGACGTTAAAGTGAATTGTCAAGATTTATGCACGTACTTTCTCGTTTCTATTTCATTTACCGTCAAAACGGTTTATGTTGATTTCATTAAAGAGTCAAACGAATCTTTGCACTCTCGTATCTTAACCTTTTTAATTCTTAAGGCTTAAGTTTTAAAAGGAAAACTCTCGAGACCTGGAGAAAGAAGACAAAAGGTAAGCCCACAAATACCCAAGCCCAAGTCAATGGAAGGATCCATTAAAAATAACAACCAATTTCCGTACTAAACATTCGGCAGAGAAAAAACCATGCTCTAAATTTTGAAGGGCTAAGTACAATATGGCATTCAATTTGCAAGTACAGTATGTACGGATGATGGAAAATTAGGTGAGGAGCAATTGATTATCCCATTAAAATTGAAATAATTTCTATCTTTCTTTCATCGGTTATACTTCTCCAGTCACGGCAGCTTCTCTAATTTACTGCCCACCGAAGTTGAAAGTTAAAAATGGGTGGGGTAATATGGAAAAAAATTAGGGCTCCTATAATTTGAAAGGAATTGGCTTTCCCCATAAAATTATATATTTTGAAGTTAATATAAAGATACAAGACAGCCCTTAACTAGTCAATACTCATCAACACAAAAATGATCATCTCATGGTTATATAGGCATTGCCTATGTTGAGAATCAAATATGGCTAGCATTTAAGCCATGCCTCTACACACATTTACTATAGCTATAAACGCAAACCACATTGTTTTTAGTAGCTCCTTCATTCAGAAGAAACATCAACAACCAGTATCAACCATACCAAGCTAAACCAGCAGTTGCACAGCTATGGAATGAGAGATGTTTGTATAAATGCATCAGTTTCCAAGATTCACCCTTGTTCTCTGCTTACTTGTAGGTCCTCCCCATCGAAACCGAGGTAAGTAAT
Organism: Trichilia minutiflora; assembly: GCA_035590515.1. Taxonomy (NCBI): domain Eukaryota; kingdom Viridiplantae; phylum Streptophyta; class Magnoliopsida; order Sapindales; family Meliaceae; genus Trichilia; species Trichilia minutiflora. The sequence continues at coordinate 4,186 of JAVXUL010044058.1, forward strand.
GAGGTCGGGAGCGAGTATCACTTCTCTCTGCAAGTTCCTTTGCTTCTATCTTCGCTCCTCTTCTAACTCGCTGCTTCCTCACATGGTCATTCGAAATTAACATTTTAGATTTGTCCGCACCATAAGGCAATGGTTCAATTCCCTGTAGATCAGGTTCTGGAACAAACCCATCTGGTCGTTTCGATTCATCCATTCTTCTGAATGTAATTGATACCCTAAGAGAAATACGGAGTGGGAGCAATTTAACTTAAATATAAGTCATTATTACAAACAAATGTTAATGAAAGTTAAATGATTTCAACTTCGACCTCTTTGCAGGAACTGCAGGCACACAATGCTTAGCCACATCAGCTGCATTACCATTTAAGACAATAACAGATCTGAAAAGAAGCAATTTTCACTTAGTAAGAATGATGAATGCCATGCCAAAAATCTCAGAATGCAGCAAGTAATATATAATTCAAAAGGAAAACCAAAAAAGGACAGTAATGCAAACGGCAACAATTTTTCACCTAGTACTTACCCCACAGGCAAAGAGATTCCAATTGAACCAGCATACTCACCAGCTCCTACAACCTTTAAGTTTGATCCAAAAACAATACTGCACTCACTAAGAAATGATACAGTACAGAATGGACGGACAAAATCATGGTTATCAATGTGTGGTGGTATGCAGTCCCCTTCTTCATAAATATGAACAATACAGCTGTCAGGCACACATGTTTGAGGAAGTACATGCCACCTGACCAACCTTCTGATGATCACCTTAAAAAGATGGGGTATAGGGTCTACAACTTCGTTTTGGAGAATGCCAGGTGGATTACCATTTTTATCCTGCCAAGAACATAAAAACACAAGCTTTTCAACTATTTACCACAGTATCTTCTATGGTATCGTCACAGACACAATTATTAAAAAGTCCATAGCAAATTAAGATCTAGCCTGTACATTCAACCACATAACAACCAACATAATGAAGGAAACTTACTGTCGCATAGTTGTAGCAGCATCCAAATTGGATGGTTACACGCCCTTTGCCCCGTATCCGCTTGTGGGGAGCCGAAAATGTTCGTTCTGCACATATCCCAGCCATAATTAAGAAAAATCAGTACAAAGGCAATACCTTTTAATTGAGAGATTCATGATGTAATTGTTTATGGCCACTCATTTCCTTAACTATAATTATTATGAACAGCATATCACATCAAATCAAAAGTGAAAATTTCTGTTAAAGATTACAGCTCCTAGTGCACCAGTCCCATATCAAACTCAGAGCAAAGTAACATTTTCCAATGTAGGACATAATATCAAAATGAAATTTAAGCAAGACAATTTAATGATATACATAAGCATTTAGGACATTTACAAAGTAAACTATTAGGCTGGACTAACCTTTCAACTCTCCCTTTTTTCCCATCTCTTGAAGCTTATAAATATATTCAACAATCCTTTTCTGTTCAGCAGCACTAAACACACTAGTATGAAGCTCAAGTCCATCCAAAATATTAACAATTTTCCCATTAATCTTCTCCAAACAAATGAAATCCTTCCTCCTCCTCACATTCATAAACCGAATGTGCTCTCTCTGGTCCCAAGACAACTTAGGCTTCTCAACAATTTTTGAAACCCCCAACTCACCTGTTGAAACATTACTGTCGATCATCTTCGTGTTTGATTCATGCTGCGCTTCTTTCTCCTCAAAATCATCATCTTCCTGAGCATTCATAAGCTGCATGTGCTCTCTAAGGTCCTGGGACAACTTAGGGTTCTGAACAACCTTTGAAACCTCCAACTCCTCCAACTCTCCTGTTGAAACACTACTGTCAAACATATGCTTGTTAGATTCAAGCTGCTCTTCTTCTTCCTCAAGCTCATCATCTTCCTGAGCCATGTCAGCCCAAGACATACGTGGATTTGGAGTTTCAACAGAGGACACGATGGCTAACCCACCACTTGTTGAAGCTTCTTGATCAGGTTCAGCCCCCACGTTTGTAAAATCTTTCAAGCTACCCACAGAATTCGTTTCTGCTGCATCTTTACAAGTTCCAATCGAATTTGTGTCACAATTATCATTCATGCTTTCTGATTCAACATTATTCGCACTAGACGATGCTTTATTCTCATCTAAATTTACACCTTCTGGTTGAGCACCGTCTAGCTCTAAAATCAAAATCGCCAAACATAAAAAAGTAAATAATCAGAATCACTAAAGTGCACCTAACACCCAGAAATAAATTACACATACTAATTACAATCTATTTTGCACAAACACAAAGAACTAAGTAATTCAATAAGTAATAAAGAAAGCATGAATCATACTAATTTTAAAAATATTAATAACAGAATTTAAGAATTTCCATCCAATTTAAAAAATAAAGCATCAACAGAACAGCAAAACAATGAGGTATGGACTTACCGGTTTCTAGAGAGCGTATGCGATCTGCTATTTTTTTCGTGCAGTTGTGGCAGAGATCTCGGCAGAGAAAAGGGAGCCACGTATTAAGAAACTCGGAGGCAATTCTGAGCTCGGAGGATTGGTACTGTAAGAGGAATGGGTCGTCCGTTTTGACACGGTTGAGATCGTTTTCCATGTCTAGAGAGTAAACAAGTTAACTCGTTGGGATATCGCTTGAAATCCAAGGTAAAAGTAGAGGAAAGATAAGACTTACAAGTTAAGACTATGGAAAAAAAGAATCAATAAAGAAAGTTGAATCCAAAGAATGGTGTACAGAGCAGGCTGAGGTACTAATTTTGCGTGAATGTAAACAATCGGATACCGATGGGAAAAAGGAAGAGGTGAAAGGTAGTTTTGAAGTTATGACAATAACGGCACATGTCGGAGTTGGATTCTCACTTGCTCATTAGACCAGGAACCGGATTAGGATTAGTTACTAATCGAAATTCTTACCATTGATAAATATATAATAAATATTTATGAGGTGTAAAATGGTGAGAGTGATTGAAACTTCGTGGATTTGGGTTTGGTAGATCTATTTTCTTAAGTTTGGGCCTTAAGAGTATACTTTTAAGACAGTATACATTAAAAAGAAAAAAAGAGGAAGAGTATGTTTTTTTATTAAAAAAAAAATTCGATATTTAAGTAAGTAAAAAGGTGAAGAAAAAAATAAAATAGAAAAAAGAGAGTTAAAATTTTTTTTTGTTATCCTATGCTTTCTGTTGTTAAGTATGTTCTGAAATCTGAAAAAAAAAATCTTCGTTTATCTTTATTTGTCTTCTCTTTAATTATAGTTATCACCTTTTTTTAATACGAACTTGTATTAAAGAATACGAATAACAAGATTTTTTTTTTTTAAATATTGTGTCAATCATCTTTTTTTTTAATCGAATGCACGATCTCTATTTAAATTATAAACATATTTAAAAAATCAAATTTAAAATTATGCACTTAATTATACAGTTTTAAATTCACTTTTATCAACTGGACTATCCATAGATAAGTGTTAGTCATATTTTATTAATACTTATATCATGTCAAATATCAGAACTACAGGATTTATCATTGTCACATTGCTTAAGGTTGACAGACGATAAGACAGATAACTCCCAATAATCAGATAAGTTCCCGTGATCACAGACTTTCGACTTCTAACCATTCATATTTTTAAATATTGTTGATATATGTAGATCGGGGATCAGAGGTTTCTAGGAGCGCTCATTCTTCCTTCTATAAACTGACACGAACATTATTAAATGTTAGCCTTTATAATACCCTAACGTGAGAATATCAGTGTTCAAAATGGATGAGAAGACTTGAGTCAAATATCATATCTCTATAATCAAAGACGCCATGTATCAGTAGGGGATTCGCCTATATAAGTTTTTTACTTTCTACCCAAACAAATATATGGTAAGAAAATAATTTTTAATGGAATTATATATAAATTAATGAATTTATATTAAGAGTGTTTGGGGGGAAAATATAGGGGTGACACGTGAATGTCCTGTCAACAAGACATATGTAGGTGACCAGGGGTAATCCTACACAGCTCCGTCTCATATACACCCCGTCCCAAGTATCTCCCTATTCAGGGAATACACGGCCTTAGGCAAATTCCACCTCGGGAATCCCTCTTCTTAGGGATTCCATGGTCCTAGTGATTTTTGTATCAGGTAATCAGCATCCCAAAAGAAGTAACGACGCCTCAAGATTCTCACTGTCTCAGGCGCCACAAGGATTGAAGCTCCTTCTCAGGCATGGCGCGGTCATCCGCAGCACGCCTCAAGCACCCGACAGCATCAATTGAGACAAATCACCTTCCCAGAGACCCAGATAGCTTCTCAAGATTGGTTTACAAGCAAGCCCTGATCAGTAGACATACGCCTCCTCCTTCATATAAAAAATGAGAATGGTTGCTGACAGTTGACGCCTTAAATGCACCCGTCCGATCCTCTGATCATGTTTTCAGGTGATGGGACAGTGTCAAGCCTATACCCCTGCAAATGTATCAGTGTCATCAATGAAATTCAATTGTATACTGCCCCATGTCAGACGTCACATCCTTCTTATTCTTCGATGTCAAGTCACTGTTCAGGAGGGAGGCACTATATAAGGCAACTTCCTTTAACTTGAAAAGGAGATGAACTTTTGGACTTTAGGGGGGACTTTTTCTTTTTTTCGGACGACTTCTTCTTCAACTTTGGGACTTTATTTTCGAAATCTCTCAGATTTTAGGCATTTTGGTAGGAACCTTCCCGGAAGTTTACACTTCGGATATATATTTTCGTTTGGTAGCCTTGGGATAAAGATTCCACACACTTTTTTCTATTTTCAAGCCATTTTTGATTTTCTCTCTACTGCTTTCATCGAAAATCTATTCCCTTTTTCCTCCGCATTATTTCTGACTTAGGTATCAGAGTTTTTTCCTAGAAAATCGCTCCCGGCATCACTCTATAGGTGTTTGTTGTCTTTGCAGGCTTAGGAGATAGAGCCTCGTCAGAAACAGTCACACATTCAGTCACTCTCAGATGGAAAAATCTCCGTTTAATAACAACCACATCGCCCTCGCATCTCACTAACTGAGTCATTCCTCGTTGATCGTGAGGAGGGTCCATAGATAATTCTCGCACCAATAATTGGAGCCCTCTGTGGGAATCAAACAAAAAACCATCGAAGCACCGTGCGTGGAGGAAGAAATATTTTTCAAAAGTTTTCTAAGAAAATATTTTCTGCAGATTTTTCCTTAAGAAAATTTTCAAAATGACCGGAAGAAGACAAAACAAAGGAGGCTCTCGTGAAAATGCTGCCCAGGGAAGAAAGAGGGCCCCACCCACGTGTGAAGGACCCTGGCCTATGAATGAACATACAGATGAGTTACTATCTAGTAGGGCCAAAGCGTTGAAAAAGAAACTCTTGAAAATCAGACATCAGTTAGCCAGAGAACCAGTCGCCCCAAGAGGGAAAGAAGAAACATTATTTCTTCTCGAATGACAGGAAATCTGATTTTCCCAAGGCAGTCATAAGGAGAGGATTCAGAATTTTGGGCAAGTGCGTGGAAATGCATCCGTAGTCAGAAAGGAAAGGCTTAAGTTACAAAAGTATCAATGTATGAATTCGAGGCACTGCAGCACGTTGGTCTCCCTCTCAAAATCTACAAAGGACAGAAGCAAAGGAAAGATGACGATGAAGGACACCACCGAAAGATGAATGAATGGGTGCAGGAGCCCTAATTAGCTCCCACTGATATGAGGTGTCATCTCAATAAAAAGCGTGTCCAGGAAAGGAAAGCAATAACAACTGATGATAAGACGAAAATAGAAGACTGCATAAGGAAAATATTATAGAAAATGGGATCACAGAGTGCCCCTGCTCAGGGAAAGGGATCGAAAAGTAAAAAGGTTGCTTTTTTCGCCTCTACTTCTCCCCTATCAAAGAAGATTTTGTCATCATGCCTTCTTGAAAAGTTTCAAATGCCTCAGATAACCATCTACTCTAGGAGGACTGATCCCTATTCGTATATAAGCTCATTCTGAGAAGCGATGCTAACTCAAGGATTGATGGAGTTACAAACGTGCCGACTCTTTTATTTGACTCTAGAAGGGTCAGCCAGATGCTGGTATAAAGGATTGCCATCCGCTAGCGTCCACAGTTTCACTCAACTGGTGACTATCTTTGAAAAAGAGTTCAAAGGAGAGTCTGCCTCATCCAAAGGAGCCAAGGGAGGATCTAAATTCCCCGCCCCCTGAGAAGGTGGAACTTATACCTCGTTCAGTGACGACAGGAGGGCGATCCGTTGCTTGTTTGCCTAAGGTCCCCAGAACCTCTCAACCCAGTCGCTTAAATAACCAGTCAAGTTTCAGGTCTAGGTATTCCTGAAGAAAGAGATGACTCATCAGGTCTAAACCATCATTAATCTCCTGTCGTATTATACTTCGAGCTGGGCTGGGACCTCTTCTTTCTCCTTTTGAAGTACTTCCAGGGATTTGATTTTCTCCTTTAGCTCTTTCTCTAATGCCTCACGATCCTCTGATGCCCGATTCAAGTCATCAATAGACTCTTCATATGACTTCTTCAACCAGGTCTTCTCATATTTAACTGATCGAAAGAGGTCAGTCAGTTGGTTACATTTTCCCGTGAGGCTCCGTCTCTCCCCTTCCAAGCGATCATTATCAATCAATAAGGCCTCAGTAGACGAAATTTTTTCAGTCAGGGTTTGCTTTTCTTTCGTCCACTAGGAGT
>JAVXUL010044069.1:0-10882 GCA_035590515.1 Trichilia minutiflora
TCTAAGTGTTGACTTTATAGATCATATCATGATACATCTCATATTGTTATCAATAGCTACATATACTAGTCTCAATATATTATTGTTATTCTATCATAATAATACTTGACTAGGGATATTTAAGAATAATATTCAACTAATTAAACTTACCTTTCTAAGGGTATTATTATATTTATTAAATACACAAATATGTAATAATGATATATATATCTATATCTATATCTATATATATATATCTATATCTATATCTATATCTATATATATATATATATATAACCTAATAATGTTATGATATATATGAATAAATATTTTAAATGTTCAATATAACTATTGGATCTTAGGACATACACTAACAGAAAGAAGTTGTATTGGGTTATTCTTTATTAGGGTAAAGAAATATTTGGATTATACTGCACTCGTGTAAAGAAGTAGTTGTGGGTTGTTCTTCATTCAGTATAAAGAAAAACGTATTTAGCTACCTTTTACCATTAAAAAAAGATGAATGTAATCTGAATTACTCTTAACCCATGTAAACAAAGAGTTATGTCGAATCACTATAAAATCATATTTGCATTTCTTTCTCTCTCTCTCTTTATATTTTATTTTAAATCGCTATTATTAATTTGTTGATTATTAATTGCTTTGTTTTGTGATTGCTTATTTGTGTGTAATTCATTATCTTCTTGCTTGAAATTATTATCCATGGTATCATTCATCATTTAGGATTAAATTTTTATAAAGTCAATTCACCATCCCCTTGGTGTTGTCACTGCCATATTTTTGGATCAATAAATGGTATCAGAGCTTATTTCTGAATATATAAGATTAAAAATCTTAGAGGAGTAGATTATTATGGTATATAGTAATATTTTATATCAAGTAGTAGAGGGACAATCTATTCATAGACCCCTATTCTTTGACGGGTTAGATTACTTATACTAGAAAAAGAGAGTGAAAATCTATTTGTCTGCTTAGACATATATAGAGCATCATATAGGATGGGTATGACTTACCCATAATTATTAATGATATAAATAAGGATATAAAACTAAAACCAAGGAGAGATTGGATCATAGAAAAGAAATCCTAATTTACATTAAATGATAAGGTAATGAACATTCTTTATTGTGCATTAGATATATCTGAATTCAATAAAACTTTTAGATCTAAGAGTGCAAAGGCTATTTGGGATATGTTAGAGATCACACATGTGAAAACTAACAGGGTAAAGGATTTAAAAATTAGTATACTAGTATATAGTTATGAATTATTTAAAATAATGTTGTATGAAAATATTAAGGATATGTTCACTAGATTTACTGACATCATAAATAATTTAAAATCATTGAGTAGAACTTATTCTAATGCTGACCTTGTTACAAAATTTTGAGATGGGATAACATCTCAAGCGAATATTCCCCATCATAAAAAAATGAGCATGTTGACTCATACATCATAACACTAAATAAAAAAGGATGAGGTAAATGACCTTAAAATTAATTCATTTTTTATTTTGATTATTGTTTTTAAATATATAGAACTTTATTATTGTTTATGCTTAACATGATCTGATTATCCTTAAATATGTTTGATTATTTAGATGATCATGATGAATAGGAAATGAATTTATTTTTGATAAATTTAATTTATTGATATCAAAATCAAAAATATAGATATTACTTATTACTGTGTTTATATATGTGTGTATGGTATGAGTTGAGTGTTTCTTACCCTGTACATATATGTTTCAGATCGATGAAAGGGAGAGATATAAGAAATAAGGAGAGAATCGTTGTTCCAGGGGGAGCATACCTTGTTTATATTTTTAAGTGATGATTTGTGACTTATTTTCCATATTCAAGTTCCCTGATATGAACAATTCAATTGGTATCAAATTCCCATGCTATTTGTTGTGTATTATAGTAGAAATCCCTTTTTTAATTGATAACAAAAAGAGAAAAAAATTAGATAGAATTTACAGGTAACTACATTAGGGGGAGTTATCTTTTAAAAAGGAAAATTGATTAGCTTATTAACAAAGGGAGTTAGATAATCAAAATAAATAGTAACTTAAAAGGGAGTTTATTGTATTATTTTATCATCATAAAAAAGGGGGAGATTGATGACATATGTGTTTCTGATGATGATCATATATGTTTTCAATAATGATCAAATGATTTGTTAGATTAATGTGTTTAATTGTTTTACTTTTGATTGATGATATATTGCCTTGATTATTCTTTATTAAGTTAATTTATGATGATATATTGTTAATTTTATAAAGCATATGTCGCACTAATGATTTAGGTTGAGAATGGTTGTTCATCAATACAAGAGATCTATATACAACTGACAAAAACACAAGAAGTATCGATACGCTCAATCAAAGTATCTATACATGAAGTCTAGAAGGTCTTTAAGGTATAAAGCATAAAAAGTATCAATACAAGATAATAATGTATTGATGCATATGGTTGGTGCTATGGTTCAGAAGTGAAGTGCACTCAAGTATCAATACATAAAAAAAAGAGTATTGATACATGCAACCTGAAAAAAGTCTTGGAGTGCGATATGTATAAAAGTATCTATACATACAATATGTGTATCGATACATAATATTGAGATGAAGATTTTGAAGTACGCAAATCAGAATATCGATACCCAGAAGCAAGAATATCGATACATTAAGATGAGAGATCTTGAAGTGCTAAAAAAGCCCTGAGTATTAATACACTAAGAGAACGTATTAACACATAACGATGATACGGAGATTCTAAAGAAGAGTGAACACAAGTATTGGTACTTACATCATTTGTATCGATACATTCTGGAAAAAGACAAGGCAACGATTAGTTTTCAGAGTATTTAATGCAGATTTTAAAAAACCGATAAAGAGCTATTGTAGAATCAATTTTAGAGCTTTAAAAGCCTTACTATTCTAAAAAAGAACAAGAGATTGCACAAGAAAATAGCTTAAGTATCATTTGAGATTAAATCCTTTTCTTTGAGCTTAAGTGGTATTATTTTAGAGAGAGAAATATATTTGTACTCATTATATATCTACTGTAGAGAGAGAGCTCGATTGTGTTAGCATTTATTACTATTATTCAGGTTACACTTCACTCGTAGAAAGAAGTTGCATTGGGTTACTCTTCTTTTGGATAAAGAAAAATTTTGGTTATATTTCACCCATGTAAAGAAGTAGTTATGGGTTGCTCTTCATCCGGTGTAAAGGAAGACGTATATAGCTACTCTTCATTGTTAAGGAGGGTAAATATAATCTGGATTACTCTTGACCTGTGCAAATTAAGAGTTAGTGAAACCTCAAGGGAAATAACCGAGAGAGTGAATGTAGGTTAATTTTTATCAAACCACTATAAAATCATGTTTGTATTTCTTTCTCTCTCTTTTTACATTTTGTTTTAAATCGTTGTTATTAACTTGTTAATTATTAATTGCTTTATTTTGTGATTGCTTATTTGTGTGTAATTCATTATCTTCTTGCTTAGAATTATTATTCATTGCATCACTCATAATTTATGATTAAATTTTTGTAAAGTCACCCTCCTCTTGGCGTTGTCATTGCCACATGTTTGGGCTAACAATAATGATGATAGAAACAATTAATTTCATAGCATGGATCAAAGGTTGTAGGCTTTAGAAGAGTTAGCCTTCTGTCAAAGTATCTTGATAGACACCCTTTACATTGGCTTTACGGAGTTGATAGGTTATGTAACTATGTTGAAGGTTAATAGGGATGGAACCGTCAAAAATTTGAAGTCAAACACTCCCGTGAAATGATAATTGGTTTAACATAAGCATGTTGGCCATGTAGATAGTGATGATATTGAAGAACAAGATGACTTAGACAATGAAGAGTGCATGCCATTTCACCATGAGTAATCGAAATGAAGAAGAAAGGGTGGCCAATCGACACCTCCCAAGCACGAGTTCATAAAGTTTGAAGATAATGGATACAATTCTTAAGATATGTCTTAAAAATCATTCGTATTGTTAATTTTAGTGATATTTTATCTTGTATATAACGTTTATTAATAATAAAAACAAATAATTTTTTATTCATATACAAATGTTGCTTCCTTTATTTTACCATACATTTAGATAAAATATATATGTAAATAATCCAAATAATCCATTTAATTGTTAAATGATATTATCAAAATTATTTCCTATATAAGTGATATTAAATGGATAATAATATTTTATAATAGACATATTTAATGTCTCCAATAAATATTATGAAATGATATTAGTGTGAATAACGATGAGAGTTACGTTACTAACACATTAGTATATATTAATAGTTATAAAACTATTTTTTAATATGATCAAATAACGATAAATTATATGGTAATATATACAGTTAATGATTTATCGTATAGCTATACTAGTTTATTGAATCGGATGTAAATGTATATAATTCATACGATATATAAGTACAATACTAATCATATCTTATTTGTTAAAAATTTATCCCAACTTTTTAAAATCTTCTATCTCGAAACATCAAACTGCGATATCTTATTATGACAATGTTTTAAGTAAGGTGTGGGAACTTTCTTCATATCTACATGTCTACATGTATCTAATGAGTATGAGTATAGGAATTTTTAAAATGTGAATACTTTTTCATACATCATTAAGTATTCATTTATTGTTTATTTAAAATCTACATTCGAAAATAAATATAATACACTCATAAGTTAATGCATATGCATGTTAATAATATTACATGTTAAAATAAATCAAAGTTTTAATGTATTTTAAAAAAAAATAAAAATACATGTATATATATATATATATATATAATGTAGGAATGAATATGGGTTTGTAGAGAATAGTGATCACCTACCTGACCCATTCCCACTTTGGGTCTAGTAATCATCTATGCATCCGGGTTTCGGCCTAGTTCTGCACGTGATCCCTTGAATTCATTGAAGTAGGTGTATCACTCTGTAAAAGATAAAAAGTAGATGTATCGACTTACGGCCACATTTGGGATTGTGGAGTGTGAGCCCTAATATTCAGGCCTATCCATTAATTAGTCCACCTAAATTCTTAACCCAACTTTTTGGGACTATGGAATTCTGTGAAGACAATAGGATGTAAATATATTTACTCCAAAGATGAAAGGTGGTGGTAAATGGTAATTGGTAGTAATCATTTAGAAGTTGCTTTTATCACTCTCGATTTAACTGAGACTAGTGGGCAGGGCAGGGCAGACCGTGTTTGCTTAGGCAGGAAGGCTGAACCGTAGACTACACTTTCACTCTAATCAACACTCTGAAAATGCATAAAACTTCTTGTGTATAGGGCTGAAAAATCAGGTTCTTCATTTTTCTTTAAAAAAAAAACCTTGAATAAGGATCAGAATCTTGCGATATATATGCACATTTTCTTGCCTAGATTTGCCTTTAACTTGACTTTATTTATTGGCTATCTTCTATTTTCTCGAAGGAAGCAAATACATGCCCTTGCCGGACATACCACATGCACCATTTTGCATAGCTACCCAAAAAATGTTTGTTCAATCCAACTTGTCTTGTGATTCAGTCTTCAAATAAAAATACAGCTCCACACCCTCTTCTTTACTCCATCATCTCTGCGTTCATTTTTCAAAATGAGATAATAACACTTGACTCTATAAATTTTTATATTTTTACATAAATTAAATATATTTACTTATAATAAATAAGTTCTTGATTAGCCCTCTATCCGAGTGATTTTCAATCAAAAAAATTTAATTGGTCACGCAAGTTTAAATTTTCGAAGCGTGAGTGAGTGTGTGTGTTTACTCTAGTTTCTTAGTTGGATTGGGATAATATTCTTATATATAAAAAGAAAGTTCTTGATTCCTATTAAAATAATTAAATTCCTCTTAAAATATTAACCACTTTCAAAATCCAAAATGTTTTGTGTATGACAAGTGTATTTGTCTGTTAATAAATTAATCGAGTATCAACGAATAATAATCGCATCTCTAATAATTAGATACATCCTCTAATATATTTATTTTCCCATGTATGCCGCAACCTGACCCACATAAACCTGAGTTATTGAAAACCGATGGGCGTGCAAAAATGGCAGGAGTAGGCTCTCCATCCCCCCAACAAGCAGAAGAAAAAGAAAGCAACAGAGCAGTTAAAAGAGACTAAAAGGCAACTAATAAGGGAAAAAGATATAAGCATTAAAAACAGTGCAGGATATGATGGAGTTTTCGGTCCGTGTCTTAATCCTTAATTGGAATTCTGATGAGGAATCGAGAAATTATTGTGAATAGAATAAAATATAATAACATAATCTCCCCTTTATTGTTGAAGAAATGTTAATCATTGCTTTTTTCTCTATCATAATCTCACACGGACCCATTTTAAACTTATAACTAGTCGGTGCTTGTATATATCTATATCCATATCCATCTATCAATTTATCTATCTATCTATAGCCAGAACAATAAAACTCTCTTCTAAGATGAGATTGTTTTTCCTTAATACAAAATTTAAAATTATTATTGGCGATTATTAACAACAATTAAAATATGAATTGAAATTTTTTATGCAATATGAAAATAGTAGATAATCATTGCATGTCTTTAAGAAAATCGTGGGTCTTTCTATTGCTCCCATCCATAAGAAGTCCATCCATCTCTCATGAGAAATTTCATGGGGGCATTGTGTCCGTGCATATATAGAAAGACCCCGCATTTCCCTACTAAAGTTTTAGGTAGTCCCTCTCCATGCAATGCAATAACTCAAATTATGACTCATTAATGGATCATTTTTGTTAGTATCTGTCCATGGCCCATTTTAAGCATTCTATCATTTTCTGATTTCTAATGTCTTTAATTAAATAGGTATTGGCGAATTGTTCTTCACTTTGTTAAAGAGAGAGAGGGAGGCAAGGAGGGAGAGAGAGAAAGGAATTGAACTGAAGTTTCTCTCCAATGACCATCCCTCAACCCTACCCACATGAGAATCCTTACCCTGGGGGAGTATTGAGAATGAGAAAGACAGAAACGTCGGTCCAGGTGATTGTGAATGAATGGAGATGGACAGATAGGGACCAACAACAGCAACTGGGACTACTAACACTTCTTTACAGACCCTACTTCACTGAAAACTCTACCACCACACCTATTTACTTTATGTGAATAGCTAAAAACCTTTTCTTTATTAATTCCATTAACATTTTTTTTTAATTTTAGTTTACTACGAATTATTTTTAAAAAATAATAATAACGGATTTTTATTTGTTCAAGTTTTCAGTGAAAGCAGTCTAAGTTCATATCTCTCTCTCTCTCTATCTATCTATCTATCTATATATACGGAAGAAATCCCTATCTAGCTAACGTACATGTCACAATCACGAAGTCACTTCCACCCCCCCAAATCTTAAATTAATTCACTATATTTTGAATTTTAATTTACCCTATGGCCGTGAAAGGAATCCCTCATAACCTTGTACTTCTCTTCCTCCAAAAACACTTCATCTACAGTTAGCTTTTTTATTTGTTGCAGTTAGAAAAAGAGGGTGACTTTTGGCCTTAGAAAAACAGTTTAACTATGTGATGATATGATTTCATTAATCTTAACAGCTTTCTAGATAAGACTAGAGATATAAATTTCTTTGATTTGATTTTTATTTTTCATTGGGAGAAGCAAAAGGAGAATGAAATATATATACTTAACAATAATACAATTGATGAGTTTTTTAAAATCTTTTTATTTTAAAATTTTCTTTTATTTATTTTTTCTACAGTAAAGAAGTGTCATAATAAATTTGAGAAATAGAATAATTTTTTGCCCCTTCAAATTTCACATATCCAAACTTCATTTTATTTGTATATATTTTTTAGACTTAAATATAGATAAACGTTAAGAAAAGGACTTATTTATATTATTGTAAATTATCTAAGCGACATTTGAAATTAAAAGTAAGGTTAGATATAATATATGCATGCATCCATCCCAATTTGATATCATTCATTTCAAAAGAATACTCACTGTTGAATCTATCAATTCCGACTAAAAAGCAAAAAGATGATTGTCGTTTGGCAGTTACATATCATTGTATTATATGCATGGACGCATATAAGCGTGTTTCAATTTGAATAGTTTTAAGTTTAAATTTTAAATTAATTTAAATATAACAATTTATATTTAAGATAATTCAATCTGATTTGATAGTATATAACAAATTAATTTAGTCTAAATTATTTATCAAGATTAAATATAAAAATATTATTAAAAATTTAGATTTAAATATATACGATACACTATTTTAAAAATGATAAATTAAAGAAAAAATCTTTTTCTCAGCTATTAACACAAACAATAATATTTTTGACATGACCATCTACTCTCAAAATCTAATCTAATCTAATTATTAGTTTGTATATTTGCCAATTAATTTCTCATCTCTTGCAAGCTGCAACAAGAGTTTATACCAATGTACTTGGTGTGGTTATGTATAAATGTATGAATTATGAAATGTTCCATTAAGAGAATATGCTTAATGCATTTTTTACTGCGAATACTTTCATCTCCTCTCCTCTTTCTAATTTAAACAATAATGTGCGCTTCATTTTATATATGTAGGTTAATTCGATTTGCCAGTTTAAATTTAATGTAATATAAAATACAAATTACTAATAACAGTTCAAAAAATATTAATTGATTTAAAAAATTTTAAGCCGATCAGTTTGAATTATATTGATTTGAATTCGTTCATCCCTGTACCCATCAAAACAAGCGTAAACAATCCTTTGCTCCCAGCCGCTAACTCAGCAATAAGGTGGTGGAACCATCGGTTTATTGTATAAGTGGAATTGCATAGTACAACATAGTAGCAATTCAGACAATGGTTTTTCATTTGTTGTTTTGTTCTTAATCCCGTAATAAGTTGATATATGAAATGGAACAAGTGCGTGCTAGCTAAGATTACGGCCCGATTTCAACGGAATTACCTCGTGGAATGTTTAAACAAGTTAATTAACAAATGGGCCCAGCCCACTAACAGACATAAATAACATAGATCAAGCAGAGTACTCTTTGGTAATTTCAAAATGGAATTCACAGGAGATATATAGACTTCTTAGTTCTGACATTACTCTGCAACTGATAATATCATCAACTGTTTAATGTATGACATATTCTGGCGGTGGAGTATCAATGAAAATATGTACATATTTCTGATGTAGTTTGATGATTAAGATTATTTTTTGTGCCTCAATCCATATACAAGAATGCATACCTCCACTTTTTGATGAATCTATAATTATGTGCGACAACTGATATAATATGAATCCTTTCTTCTGCAAAACATTTCGGTCTTCTCAGTATCATTATCTTATAAATAAACCAATTCGTTCAGTACTAGCTCGCCGCATCAACCCAAAATAGGAATAGAAAAAATATGAGTTAGTTTCTAATTATGAGGCGACTAAAAGGATATGGGATGGCTAGCTATTGTTGCATATATATAATGGTCCATGTATCATGAAGTTTTGGCGGAGTTTCACGAGCTTGGTCTTTTATGTACATTTTATATTTGTTAGAAAGCTTATGATGATGTGATTGATCGATAGAATCGTGTGGCTCTATCTATACAGATACGTATTTGTTTCTGATTTTTCTTTTTGTAGTCTTAGGAAATGATCAAAATTTAAATGTCAGAAAGCTTATGATGATGTGATTGATCATCGATTGACCGGGTGGCACCACATATACATATGAATTGTTGTTGATTTTTCTTCTTTTAGTTAAGTTAAATATTGATAATTAATAAAATGTGAATAATATTGGTGCAATTAGTAAAAGATGCATTATAATATGTCATTAGTTTGCTTTATTAATGGGGTTTATGGAATATATGGTGTCTAAGTGCATGAGAAAATGATATGTTGAGGAATGAAATATGGAAGACATCCCCACATCCATGATATTATTATTAGATGCAATGTCATAGTCTTTCTTTATTGTACCTCCTATTTATTACCATTGTCTTTTGCCTCCATTGCTTCTCCATCCACTAAATGCTCTTTGCCCTTCTCTCCTGTGCTGTTATCTTGATTTGTTACTGAATTATATTTTGCACTGCTCTTATTCTCTCTCTCTCCATTCTCCGGTTAGGGTTCCCCTTTGACAGCTCAACTCACAGCTCCTGTAATAAATCTGTGTAGCACACAGCTCCACAGGCTAAGGCTTACTTTACCTTGGGAAGGAACAAAGGAAACAGCTCTAGAAGGAGCTACTACAAGAGAAAAGCTACTTGCCTTTTTTATTCTTCTGATCAAACAAACATAGATCACAAACAGGTAAACTTATGTAGATGTTTTTTCCCTTTTTATGTGCTAATAATTCTTTCTTCTCTTGGTTTCTTGCTAAACAAAAGTCTAAAAGGGATACTGGAATACTTAGGGTTACAGCCTCTAATTAGGGCCTTGCTGTATTAATTCATATAACTTAATTTTGATGATGGGTTGCACCGGTTCAACTGATTTAACAAGTTTATAATGACTTTATAATTACTCATGGGATTGAGTCTCCTTTAAATTTAATGAATATAGAAGCCTGGACTTATGGGAGAGAGAGGAGGATAAAGAGAGTTGATAAACTACAGAGAACACAAAATTTAGAAATCAAAAATTAAGGGAGACATGCGGAAGTTCTTGACTTGTGGTGAGTACATATATTATTAACAAATTATTGGTTTTGAAGTTAAATCAACCAACCGTATATAGAAGAAAACAAAGGGACTTACAGAGAGACAGATATATAAAAGGCAGTGATTGAAGAAGTGACAATATATATGATTGTTTAAGTGTCGATCTTTGCGTGGGTGTGTGTGTGTGTGTGTGTGT
>JAVXUL010044090.1:0-10882 GCA_035590515.1 Trichilia minutiflora
TGACTACTCGCTACCCAGGCTCCCTGACTCATGTGTCTCAGAAGTCTGACTGCCCACTAACAGCCTGTCAAGGACCCTGACTTATATCCCCCAGGTCCCTGACTGATCACCGCCTAGACTCCCCTGATTACGGCCCTCCGAGGAAGCCTGATTCTACCACCAACCCTTAGAAATCACCAAAAATAAGAATGATTATTGATCCAGAACCCTGCAATAAGAAATGTTGCCCTGATAAATTTCAGATATCTGTCCTATCTCCCATCGAAGCTTAGCAAGATTGATAGTATCAAGCTTGACAGACGTCACATCCCTTAAATAAAAGCGACTGACACTCTGTCCTAAGACATGTTGTCCCATCATTCCCATTTTTCGATGCCAAGTCACTTAAGTCACATCCCTAAGGGCCTTATATAAGGTGGCAAATTCAGCAAACAAACGCTTCGAATTGCTCTTCATTTTCGCTCTACTTTTCACTTGAGCTTTCTTTTCCTTTCTCTTTTCGCTGGAATCCATGGCTCCATTTTTTACATTTTCGCTAACTTAGGCATCGGAGTTTTTCTATCGGGACCCCCATTCAGCTTGACTCCTAGCGTGTTATTGTCTTGCAGGAATTTTGAAGTGAAACTCTCCTAGACGCAACAGCCATATTCACATTCACACCTCAACAGAATTTAATAGTATTAATATAATAGAATTCAACAATTTTTTCTTGTAGGCAATGGTAAAAGTGATGATAGTGATAAATATTTAATTATTTTACCATTGATTTATTTTAGTAAATAAATATTACAAAATTAAAAATATCAATTAAATTTAAAAAGATAAAAAAATAATTATTATAGGCTCATGAGTCGAGTTGCCCATATACTTCGTGCTTGCCTTAGGCCGACAGAGGTTTGTATCCAACTAGTCTTATGTATACCTCCACCTTTGGGCTTGTACCGTGTATGTCATGCCCTAAACTTCTATATTGGTTGAGCTTACCATATAATTCGGTTGATGATTGTGATACATGTGGGAAAAAAATTGTGTAATTATTTAATATTAAACAAGATTTTACAAGTCAATAAGTCTAATTCACATGGAATGCTATTAAAATAACATATAATTCTTCATATTTTGCATTTGTTTTTATATGGGTCTTAGCATCATTCTCCTCTCATAAAATTGACTACACTTATAACATACATTTTCAATGTCAAAAAAAAAAAAAATAGATACCAAAATTATTAATGTTGATGTAAAAAATTGGTTCCTCTTCTCCAACCTTTAACACAAGCTTTTTGTTTTTCAAATACGATTAATTTCTGCAAGTTATTGTCTGCAAAACACAGAAATCCTCAAGGATAAAGTCAATTTTTCGAGAAAAATCCTTCGATACTTAAGTCAATAAGGACTTTACTTGTGTGTGAGAGTTGAATAAATAGAGAGAGAAAAAAAAAAAGATAGCACGAGAGAGATGATGCTTCGAGAGAAAAGTTTTAGAGAATCCATGTGTGTTTTTGTGTCATGTTAGAATATTCATTACCTATAAACAAGAATGAACCTTCTCTCTTTATTCCTTAATTCTGTTATCTTTTAATCATTTGTAGGCATAACTATATACACGTGTCACTCCCTCGTTGGTTCCCTTTGAAAGTTTATTACGGGAATTATGGGACATGACTGTCATGAAAATCATACTTCTCCACACATATAAATGAATATTCTAAAGGATTAGTGAGGTCCGAGAACTTATACTGAGAAGTCCAAGGTCTCGGTAAGAGTGGTTTGGGATATCTCAGGTTTCTAAGAATGCGCACTGAGGAGTCCAGGGTCTCGAAAGATAATGATACAACCCAAGAGAATTCTGTTTTAGTGTCATGGAAAGAGGTATCGTAACATCATCGTTTATGGGCTCGGATGGATTGGTGTATCTGAACAATTGGCCTGGGCCTGTGAGCTGGGTCTTAGTAAAATACCCAAACATTAAACCCCCCTAATTTTTAATTAAAAACTTAAGAAATTATTGTACAACTGTCACTTTAACTACGCCCTTTCAATTGTCGTCCTCTTTTTTAAATTGCTTTAAAGGACATAATCGTCATTCCACATGTCAACTCCCTGTTAGAAACCTAGACTGAAAGGTCTGCAATTTTTGAGACCATATTAATCTATTTGATAGAGTAGACCCTATTAATTTCAAATTTGAAAAGACGTGATGTTTGGCACTTTATATATTTAGATGACGTGGCGAGTCCCCGTCCATCAGATTTAGTTCGTCATTAGGGTTTTCTCGTCTACACGTCTTCAACTGTGGCCACTATAAATACAATAGTCTTTTTATTCAAGCCTTTTTTCTTCCTCTGCATCTACAATAGAAAACTCTCTCAAATAGTTCTAAGGCTCTCTATGATCTCTGTCTTCAATCTTTAGCCAACTTTTAGCAAATTTCGCCTTCACCTTCTGCTTCATCGTTCTCATCAATAACTTTTTTTCACCGGCACTTTTGACTATTTTATTTTTGTTTCATTATGTTTGTGTGATAATAAACAATAAAAAACCAAATACCTGCATATCTGTTAGGTATAAATAGTATTTAAAAATTTGCAAATAAGTATGATAATGATTTTAGTAAAGAAATAGTTGCAGGAAACAAATCTTAGTTTGTTTTTGGCTCTGAGGATTAAAACATAGTGACTATGTTTAGGAATGATAGTGTCTCTAAGATGTTGATGACCCCACAGTAGCCTCACTAACCTTTTCCTTATGTTTTTTGGGCAGAAAATGGCTTCTGTTTCCAGCCCCTCTTCTACCACACCTAAGGCTGTAATTGTGGGAGACAATTCAGGGAGGGACTTGGCATTGGTGGCTATCCCATTGTTGATTTTAGAGGCCAGAACCCCATATCATCATAACTGGTGAATGTCTACAATCCTAGAAACAGACCTAGAAGCATACACGTCATGTTTTAAAATTCCTAAGGATGTTTATCTCCGAGTCTCCTAGGCCAATGAAAATCCCAACAATCCTTCTAAGGGTGAAATTACCTTCAATGAAGAATATTCTACTTAAGGGCTAGATTACCCTTGTAGGGTTATTTTTTCAGAGTCTTTTTATCGTTTAGGATAGCACCCTACCAACTTAATCTGAATAGCTGAAGAATATTATCGGGTCTATATATGTTGTGGAGCCAAATATCTAACTCACTGCCCTCCATTAAAGAAATAAAGCATCTATATGTGCTTAAGAGAAACCCTGATAAGAATTCTAGACGGTATTACTTTCAAGCGAGGCCTCGAAAACCAAACCCGATTAAGAAAAATTTCACCTTTAATAAGGACTGGAAGAACAAATGATTCTTCATAGGTGACAACTGCAATTCAAAACCAGACATTCCAGTCTTGAGAAATTTTGGTGAGGCTCTAGTATGGGTGGGAGAAAAAGAAATGAGCCCTCATACTTTAGAAATTATTAGAACAACAAGATATCAATTCCATGATCAAAAGGTCTTGCTTCTGATATAAGCCTATTCGCCTTGGGTTTAGTCAAAGAGGCCCCAAATAATGAGTTTGTAAATTTTCAAAAATAAATTATACCCAAAGTAATTGTTCATTTTCTTTTTCTGTATAATTTTGTGATCTATATATATATATATATACACACACACGTGCGCGTTGCTAAGTACTTCCTTGTTCTTTTTATAGGATCAATGGCATTAAAGAAACCCTCTGGAAACCCCCTTACTGCCTTGAGTCAATTGGCATAGAAAAAGAAACAGGTTGAGACCTTTGCGAAACCCCCTTAAAATAAGGGGAAAGGAAAATAGGTGTTAGGGATAGGAGGCCTCATTCTTAGAAGAGGACAAAGTCTAGAGGTTATCTGAGACTCGAAGATCGAGACCCCCCCTCAACCTCAAAATAAAGACAAGGGAAAGAGGGTGATGAATGAGTCTCCTCTGATTAAGAAGGATCCCAAGAAAAAGAGGTCAGGGGTGGTCATTGGCCTAAAGTCTACTCTTGAGGATAGCCTTTTTTGATCAGTGGATGTCCCCGAGCTCAGACCCAATGACATCTCAAAAGAAGAAAGATAATATTATGCTCATCTTACAGGACTGATGAGTAATGCAGGGAAACATATCTCTCCTAGTGTCTCCCAGAAACTGGAGTCCTGGAAGGATGAGGAGGCAATGGAATTCATGTATCGATGGGGACCGCGGGTAGGTGCTTTAATCAGTTTCTGAAGATTTCTTTTTGCAATATACTAATAACTTATTTTGATGCAGGCAGTACAACAGATAAAAATTCAATGGGAGGCGAGAAAGGATGACACGGGAAAGATACAAAAATTAAAAAAGGAGAACGCTTGGGCAATGAAGTCACTCAAAAGTACGGAGGTTGCTCTGGCAATAAAAAGGACAAAATTTGAAGAAAAAGAATTGACGTGGGCCAAGAAGAAGGAGGAGATAAAAATCTGAGTAGCTGCCTTAGAATCTGAGCAAACTAACCTCACTACAGAAAATACCAACCTCAGGTCTCGATTGTCATATAAAGAGTCTGAATTGGAGCTTGTGAGAAAAAGGAGAGCCGAGGAGATCAAGAAAGCTTAAGATGCTACAGCTGCTATCAAGGCTACTGATGAGGCGATTAATCTGACTTGTCAAACCTTTAAGTCCCAGTACCCTCACCTCTACCTCGAATGACTGTACGAGGCCCTCGAGAGAGAAATGTCAAATTTTAGTGAAACAGCTGCTGACACGAATAAAAATGCTCTTACTTTTGACCTGACTACCAAGACTAGCGTTGTTGACCCTTCGTACACACAGAATGAGCTTCTAAATGCTTAGCTCGCAGAGGTTCCCCCGAGCAGAGTCTTAAGTCTCATAAAAACAAAGAAGAGACCACACTTACCAAGACTTAGATTCTAATTTTTTATAATTATTTTTCCTTTTCAACATTGTAAAAGACAAAATATACATAACATACTCTTTCTTTAACTCTGAATCTCCTTCTAAATTTTTGTTTTTTATAACTTTTTCCCTATGTTCAGACAAGTATCATTCAAGATAATACTTGTTTAAACTTGCACAATTCTCAAGACAAGTTAAGTAATGAGAGTTATTCGCATGCATAACATAAAATCATAAAACTTAACTGACATAAGTCACTTAGAAAATATTCTATCAAACATAGAGGTCAGCTTGATATAAGTTGATAATTTGGTTGTTAACTAAGACAAAATACTTAGAAAAATATCTCACTAAGTGCCGAGATCAGTTCAAGTAGTATCATAGTAGTTAACTGAGATGGTGGGCAAATATCTGATGCAAAGAATTACCATAACAAATATCACTGATCGTATTAATCATAAATATGAATTATCTTTACAATAGATAAAGAATAGTAAACTTATCTAGCTAATGATCCGATTTTAAGAATAACAGAAATGTAGGACAAATCACAATTATCATTAGTCTTAGATTGGGGACAGTGTGGTTCTATAAACAGTATGCAGTCTAGGATCGAGGACGACATGGTCCCATAAACTGCATGTGGTTTTAGGTTGAGGACGACATGGTCCCATCCATACCTATATGTGATCTCAAAATAGGAACAATATGGTCTCATAAGCAGCATGTGTTTTTTGTCAAGGATGACGTGGTCCCATACTAGCATGCGATCTCGGATCGGGGATGATGTAATCCCATAAAAAGCATGTAATCTCACATCGAAGATGACTTGGTCCCATACCATCATGCGATCTCGAATCGAGGATGACATGGTCCAATAAGTAGCATGTGATTTTTGTCAGGGACGACGTGGTCCCATACCAGTACGCGATCTCAGATCAGAGATGATGTGGTCCCATAAATAACATGTGGTCTCACATCGGAGATGACGTGATCCCATACCATTATGCAATCTCGGATCAAGAACTACGTAGTCTCATAAGTAGCATGTGTTTTAACAAGTAACCTTTAGTTTTGTCCACAAGTAACCTTTTACATCCATAGTACGCTCTAATCAAAAGGGAAGAATGTTTACCTGCTGAGAATATAGAAGCTAAATACTGATAGAGTGCTTTTAAGAGTGATAGGATTTGATATCTTTAAGAGATAGATATGTATGACACCCAACGTCGTATCAAGGGGTCAAAGCAAAAAAGGTTGGATTAAGAATAGTATAATTTTAGCTTTTCAGCGTTTTAAGGCTTTTTGACTTGTATTCCATTCGAGGTTTCTAGCTTGTAAACCCCAGGTCTGAGAACTTTAGAGATTTTGTATAGCCCTTTTTAGTTGGCTCCGCATACCCCTTCACCAGGAAGTCTTATATTGAGGGTTACTCGCCTAAGAATTAAGTCCCCCCTCTGCAATGTTCGGCGACTGACCTTTTGATTGTAATATCGAGTCACTTTTATTTGGCCTCATTCCCCTTTCGTCATAGTTTGAGCTCAAAAAATTGGGACATCAATTTTAATTGGGATTATAGCTTCACATTCAAACTAGAAGAAATGGAGATTCCCCAATTGCAACTCTGGGAGTTATTCTGTAAGCCTAAAGTACCTCGGGCAACTTGTCAATCTATGCTCGTTTGTGTTCCCCGAGCTTTTTCTTCATGACCTTCTTAACTATTTTATCAGCACCTTTCACTTGTCCATTAGCTTAAGGATGAGTTAATATAGCAAATATCATATCAATATTAAAATCTGAACAGAATTCTTTAAATTCGGCATTGTTAAATTGTTTCCCGTTGTCGACCACTAGAACTTATGCGACTTTAAAATGGTATATTATGTTCTGCTTTACAAAGGACGTTGTCGTCCTTTCTGTTATGTGGAGAGAGGCTCTGCTTTCACTCACTTCGTAAAATAATCTATCCAAACAATTATATATTTGGTGTTAGTTCGGACAACAGGCAACGGTTCGATCAAGTTTAGCCCCTATTAGAAAAAAGGCTAAGAACTAGAGAGGGTAGAGAGTTGTTCTGGTGACTACCTCAGAATATCTCTATGAATCTGACACTTGTGACATGATCTAAAGATCTAAGAGGCATCCTTCAAAATTATTGGTTAATAACCACCTCATCGAATGATTTTATACATGAGAGATGGGCTCCTCCATGATTGTCACAGATTTCACTGTGGATTTCTTCCAGAACTTTACTAGCCTCATCTGGTCTCAAATATTTCAAATATAGTAGGCTAAAACCACGTTTATACAATATATTATCAATAATTACGTACCTGGCCAATCTGTTTTTTACCTTCCTTGCCTCGTTTTTATCTGTTGGGAGTTCCTCATATTGAATGTAAGTGTCATGCCCCAACCCATGGGTTCCACACGTGACAACTGCCACAGACTCCCAAGGTATATTCAATCACCTAATGGCCCCAAAATAATTTTTGATGATAAGATAAAATGTGAAAATTGATGGCATATTGTTTTTGATAATGGATATCACATGTTTTTTGGTTTTTGATGATGCCAAAATTTATTATAACCAATTTGAATTATGCATGTGATTGATGATTACAAACTTTACGAAGGACAAATATAATTTACTTGGTTTTTGGAAAGGTAAAATATATTTTTTTAGGTGAGAAATAAAGTCAAAGTGTCAAGAAAGCTCACCAAGGCCTAAACGTATCGACACATTTAAGCTATAGTGTTGATTCTGAGCCCGAGTACCAGAACCCTGCTTCAAACGTTTCGATACTTTCACTCTGTACAGTAAACGTATTGATATCCTTATTAAATGTATCGATATGATGGAAGCGAAGAGATGCTCGTTGATGCAAAAAGGTTTTGGTACCCTGACAATCGTATCGATACCCTTGGAAAGATTTCCAAACGTACCAATATCCTGAAGCCTGCATCAATATGTTCAAGACAAACATTATTGATTTTATGTGAAAATGTATCGATACCATAATCAACGTATCGATATCCTCAAGCTCTATAACTCAAATGTATCGATACCCTGAAGACATGGATCGATACCCTCATGAAAATCAAGACTATAACGGTTAGTTTAAAAGTATTTATTATCGTCATTAATGCCCATAATAGAGCTATTGGAAGCAAATTTATTGCAGATATATATTCAACAAAATTTGAAAACAAAAGAGTTGTTGAAGTGCATTAAGAACAAGATCATCAAAGCAAGAAAACATTCCTCTATAATTTATTTTTATTCTCTCTGAAAATTCCTTATATTTATTCTAGTGAGAGAAAGTATATGTACATTGAAATATCTACTCTTTTAGAGAGTTTTGATTTTTACTTTTTCTGATCATTTTTAGATAAAATTTGGATTTCTCTTCACCCGTAGAAAGAACGATTTGTACTGGTTTCACTTCACCCGATTAAAAAAAAAGTTGTAATTGTCGTTTCCCTTCACTCATTCAAAGAAGGAGTTGAATTTTGAGTTTCTCTTGATCCATAAAAACAAAGACATAGTGATCCTCGGTGTGAGTGGAATCAATCAAAAAAAGTGAACGTAGACTTATAGTCGAACTACTATAAAATTTGTGTGCTGTATTTCTATTTTATTCTCTCTCTTCATTCATAACACATACACTTTAAATTTTTTTAAATATCCAATTCACCCCCTCTTGGATTTTGCCATATGGGACTTCAATTAGTATCAGATCTAAACTCACTTCATATAGGATTAAATATCTATGAATAGTAGATTTATGGCATCTTCATCAAACATTCCATCTCAGATAGTAGATGGTCAGTCCACAAACAGACCCCCTTTCTTTAATAGGTCTGATTATGCATATTGAAAGAAGCGTATGCAAATCTTCCTCAGCACTTTAAATTTTAAAATTCTTACCATCATAGAGGATGGCTACAAATCACCCATGACTATAGATGAAATCTCTAGAAAGAGAAAAGTAAAACCTAAGTCAGAGTGGCCTCTTGAGGAGAAAGCTCAATTTCATTTGAATGGTAAAGCAATGAATGTACTTTATTACTCATTAGATAGGTTAGAATACAATAGGGTGTCTGGCTGTGACATAGCCAAGGCAATTTGGAACATACTTGAGGTTATCTATGAAGGTACCAGTAGAGTCAAAAACTCTAAAATAAGCATGCTTATGCATATCTATGAACTTTTCAAAATAAAAAGTCATGAGTCAATTAAAGATATGTTCACTCATTTTACAGATATAATAAATGGTTTAAAATCGCTTGGTAGGTCTTATTCAAACATAGACTTGGTGAACAAAATTCTGAGGAGTTTGCTAAAGATATAGGAGGCGAAAGTGATAGCCATAAGAGAAGCTCACGACCTCAGCAAGCTTCCCCTTGAAGAACTATTGGGTTCCTTGATGACTTACAAACTGGAAGTGAACAAAAATGAGCAAGATAACAGAGAAAGTGAAAAAAAGAACATTGTCCTTAAGAGCACAAAAGAGGAAGAGGAAGAAGATAGCACAGAAAACTCTTCAGAAGAGGATGAGTTCCTACTAATGGCTAGAAGAATGAAGAAAATATTCAGAATAGATAAAGCCAGAAGAAAGAACTAGAGAATAAGAAAGCTCTAGAAAGGAGAGAAATCAAAAAAGTTCAAAAAGGACAGAGAGAAAGAAAAAGAGAAGGAAATCATATGCTATGAGTGTATGAAACTAGGACACACTAGACCAGAGTGTCCCACAAGGAAAAACAAAAAAGATTGGAAAAAGAAGAAAGCTATGAAAGTAATGTGGGATGAGTCATCTGCAGGAGAAAGCTCTTCTGGATCAAAAGTTGAGCGTGCCAACTTTTGTCTCATGGCTAAAAAGGATGATAAGGTACTTTCCAAATCCTCCTTTGGTCACTATGATACTTGTCCTGACAGTGAAAATAAACTTATGCATAATGAGTTAATGGATTTGTATAATGAACTAAAATGTGACTTGAAAAACACTGTGTTAAATATAAAGAGAACAAACAGAAGTGTTGCATGCTAACAAAGGAAAATGATTTGTTAAAATTAAAGGAGCATATATGTAAGTGTGATATAGAAGTAAATACAGAAAAGGCTAAGAACAAGGAACTGAATGAGAAAATCAATAAGCTAAAAGGAATCTTAGAAAAATTTACTTTAGGAAAGGATGCTTTGGATAAATTACTTGGAAGTCATTGATAGAGCAAGAATAGGCTATAGACCGAATGCTAAATAGAAATTATACTCAAATTATTTTATAAAAGCATCAAGTCAAACAAAATCTTTTTCTTCTTGTCATTACTGTGGTAAAAGAGGACACCACATTAACAAGTGTTCCATAAAGAACAAAACCTATAGGGGTCCGAAATTAATTTGGGTTCCTAAAAGTTCAAAAGTTGATGTTGATACTCCCAAATCTAGGACTAATTTTTATGGACTCAAAGTGAAATGGGTACCAAAGTAAATGAATATTTGTTATATAGGGGCAAAATGAGAAAAATTCTTCCAGAGAAGTCAAGTGGTTTCTTGACAGTGAATGCTCAAGGCATATGACTGGCAAGAAGCCTCTGTTCGTGCTTCTCTCAAAGAAAAAGGGAAAAGATATGATCTTCAGAGATAACAGCAGAGGCAAGGTTGTTGGAATCGACAAAATTGAGGTAAATAATATCAAAATCTCTGATGTATTATTAGTAGATGGATTAAAATATAATCTTCTTAGCATATCTCAGTTATATAACATTGGATATAATGTTCGATTTCTGAAAAGTGCATATGATGTTTTTGATGATGCTGGTAGTAAAATCTTGCATACTTCTAGGATAGGAGATGTTTATGTGATTGAGTTAGATAAAATATTTGTTGAATCTTCTATGTGCTTGCAAACGATGTGTGATGATTCTTGGTTGTGGCATAGAAGGTTAGGGCATTGTAGTATGGACCTCATTAGGAAGTTATCAAAGCATGAC
>JAVXUL010044101.1:0-10881 GCA_035590515.1 Trichilia minutiflora
ATAACAATAATAATAATTTAAATTAATAACAATAATAATTATATAATGAAAAAAATAATTATATAATAAAATAATAATAATAAAAATTTAATTTAATAAAACTTAACACCCAAATGAATAATAAACTACTACTACTACTACTACTAATATAATTTAATATATAATAAAATTTAAATTAATACCGCTAACCTTAATACAATAATTGTAGATTCTTACAAAGAAGATTGAAGAAGTCGAGAAGATAAGAATATGATCGAGTGCAATTAAAAAATAATTAGAATAAATAGTTATAATTTTGTAAAATTAAAAAGGGGGAGGGGGGGTTGTGTGTGCCAGTAACGGTTAAAAAATTTTGATCGTTGCATTTATTCTATAATTAGCCCGGGTTGAACTGGCGGGCCAGACCTGTTCAACCCGTCGGTTTCGATTCCAAAAAAACGGGCCCAAAACGGTTCCGAGCCCGTTACGGTCCGGTTTCGCGATTCCAGAATTCTGGAACCAGACCGGACCGTTTATATTAGCCCGAAACCGGCCCGGACCATGTGAATAAAGGTTTGGGCCGGTTCGGGCCCGGTTTTTGATGGGCCGGGCTGGTCCGATTTGCGGGTCGACCCGACCTGTTAGACACCTCTATCGGGCTTCCTCATAGGAATCTATTGTCCGTCGGTGGATGATGTACCAAGCCCTTTCCATCCTTAATTCCCTCTTCAAACCTTACAACGCCAGAGGGTGGTGGTATGCGCCTAACTCCATGACTTCCTCATGATACCTCCTTATGAAACTCTTCAGGGTATCTTCGGGCTCCTGACATACTGATAGTAGAGTGCTCAGGTTGCGACTCATTGTCATAACTCTTCGAAATTTATTTTCAAGGGCTGTTGCCAATTGAGTGAAACTATCAATGCAGGCTGACGATAAATTCTTAAACTAGCACCGGGTAAGTCCTTTCAATGTTAATGGGAAGGGTTGAAACATCTGCTGGTGAGTCATTCCCTGATTTAACATCATTTTCCAGAATATGTCCAGGTGGTGTAAGGAGGGATCAGATTTTTTAGTGTAAGGGGGTACCTACGGCATTTTGAACTTCCTGGATAGACGAAGCTCTAAGATTTTCTTGGTGAAAGGAGAGATGAATGTGGAAGGACGAACATTGTCAGCTCGTGAGTTCACTCTTAACTCGACTCCCTTCTTAGCCTTTAATTTGTATAGCATCTTCCTTACTCATTTTTCTACCTCTTTTTGTTAACGGTCGTAGCAGTTTCTTTCTCTCGAGTATGCTTTTCATTGAGATAGAATCTCATATCCGTAGAAGCCAGACTATGCCTTATTCTGGTCCCACTTGCTGCATCATAGTCTCTATCACCGTCACCCTTTCTCCTATCACGCCCTTTATAGATTTTAAAAGGAGTGTTGAGGCATAGGAAGGCAGAAGGCTCCTCTACTACTCTTTCAGTTACCTTAGCCTTTCCTTTCCTATAAAGTAGTCAGTCAGGTGTGAGGCACTCGATCTTCGGCCTAAGTTAATTCTCTTATAGTATCACTGTCAGCTAGGACTCGACTCTCCCTCCTTTCCGAGGGATGTGATACTCTCATCTCTCTCAGATGAGCAACCTCTCTCGCCATCCATTGTCTAATCTTCATAAGATCTTTCTCTAGTTTGTCCGCCCTATTTGCCATTAATCTGGTTAGATGATCATCCTCTAGTTGGGATCCACCTACGGTGTGAGGGACAGAACATTCTTCACGTGCAAACGGAGCCTTTCCACCATCGTATGCAGTACTTTCGCTAGAACTAGATTCCTCCATTTTCCTTCTCCATTTTGCCATTTTTTCGAAACTTAAAATACTACAAATTTTCTTGGTTTTCTCTCACTTTTTTCGTTCTCGCTGAATGATTTCGTAAATGACTTTTCGTTAGTGTCCCACAGACAGCACCAATTATTAAGGTGTGAATATGAATATGGCTATAGCATCATCGGATCCTCAACGAAGATGGTTGATGACCAGATCCTTGCTTGCAAAGCTTCACCTCCACGTTCCTGCAAGACAATAACACATTAGGAGTCACATCGGGTGGGGTTTTCGATAGAAAAACTCCAATGCCTAAGTCTGCGAAAGTGTAAAAGGTGGAGCAAATAATTTTAGCAAATGGAAAGAAAAGAAACGGAAAGCTCAAGTAAAGTACAAGGTAGGAGAAAATGAATTCCAACCCCTTTGCTGTGGATTTTGCCTCTTTATATAGGACCATTGGGATGTGAATAAAGTGACTTGACATCGGAGAACGGGAATGATGAGACGTTCTACCTTGGGACAGTGTGTTAGCCACTTTTTATTTAAGAGACGGGACATCCATCAAGCTTGCTACTGTCAGACCTTCTGAGATTCGGCGGGAGATAGGACAGATATTTGAAATTCGTCAGGACGGCACTTCTTACTGTAAGGTTTTTGATCATTAATCATTCTCATTTTTTGTGATCTTCAAGGGCTGGTGATGGGATCAGGCTTTCTTGGGAAGCAATGGTCAAAAAGTTTGGATGGTGGGCATTTAGGATTCTTAAGAAGCGGGTGATTAGGAAGTCTGGGTGATAAACAATTAGGGTTCTTAAAAAGTGAGTGATCAGAAGTCCTGAGAAGGCTGAATCAGGAATCCTGAGTGATAAACAATTAGAATTCCTAAAAGACGAATAGTCAAATAACACTTTTACGAGGATCGGGGATGACAGATATCTATATAAGAGACCTCCGTATATAGTCTAAATTTTTATCCAAATAATATATACAAGATAATACTCTTATTTAAACTTTTGAAATAGTCAACTATACAGCCAGATTAAGAGTTCAAATTTGTAAATCTAACACAGGTGACTTTTCCCCTTATGCAGATCTTTAAAGAGAAATGAATGCGTATCTCTATATATGTCCTAGTGATTAATTATCTCATCATTTAAGCGTTTAATACTGTTAATTAAACTTCATCACTTCCCTGCTTGATAGGTGGGACAGGGCGTCCTACTCAATGAGCATATATAATTCTCCAGGATCGATTATAAGCTATGCTTTTTCTTTCTGTGTGTGATGTCGATTTCAGCCAGCTCACATTGTCCATCTTCTATACTATACGCTATATGGTTAATAAATCAGGGAGTTAGGGGCCAAGATTTTGCTGTTACGAATTCCATAAAGCACAAATAATATCACCACATTTTTTGGAACCTAACTACCAGGGTCCAAACATTGAAGATTGAACAATGATGAGAAGATCAATCTTCGATAGCTAGCTAGTGGTGTACTGGTTGTGGGCTCCAATATAACACGTATCCTACTGCATTTGGCATGCATAATTTTCAAACAATACGATAATTCATAATTGATAGGTCACTTTTCCTTCTACCCTTGTTTTGTCCATGTACTTTAACATGTACATGGATACAATTCCTACCACACAAGTTAGCTACGGAGATATAAATCAGTTTGAACCTGAATTTCTTTACCAAATACTGATATCATATTCCATCCATCAATTAATATTTCAAATATGAAAGAGATAAAACTATAAGTATAAATATAAAGGTGATACTTAGCTTATTATTGAAATTAATTTCCAAAGGGCTGAAAAGACAGTGATGTAAGTCTAGCCTTTTCTCTTAGGCATGTCTTGTGTGTAGATATTATCATCTAATATAGATGGGGAAGATTTTTTCTACGTCTATGAGATAAATTACAATATACATGTGGACATAGAATTGATACAATATCAAATAAATATATATAAGAAATATTGATGGCGTTGACCCATCAAGTTCATGCTTGATTGGTTGTTAAACGAAACATCTTTCTTCGCCATGCATGTCGACTTTAGATTTGTTGTGTTTGAACAAATTTAAGACATAATTATAGATCATTATTCAATGGCATATGATATACATGATGATCATCTTTTTTTTTCTTCTTTTTTTCTTTCATTTTTTACTATAAAAATATCTATCATATATATATATATATCAACTTAATCATAATAAATAAAGTTATCATATATAAAAATTAAGTCGGATAGTTCAACTTAATAGAATAATTTGGAACTATTGAACAGATTTGCTCACTTTTAAGCTTCTTTGAATTAGCATTACTAATTAATTACTAATTAAGTTAAACGAACTGTTTTATTAATAAAGGTACACTTTAAGCATGATTTAAAAATTAAGTTAATTTCTTAATCATTGAACAAATTCTAGACTATATATCATGTGAATTTATAATGTGATCACTTTTTGTTTTATTTTTAATAAAACCTAGAGTTATTCTCCTATGTTATATACAAAGTAGTGAAGTGAAAAGATCAATTTCATGAACCAAGGAAATGATCGATCCACCAACCGAATTCATTTTGACTGTTAAGTGAATCGGATATCTCAACCGATTCTTCTGTAGAGAATAATTCTCTCACTGAACATCTATTATCTATTCTCAACAACTAAAAGATGATTTACAATTACGAACAACAGAAGCAGGTTGAGATTAGCTCTTCTTCTCTGGAAAACAACAGCAGCAGGAGCAGGAGCAGCAGCAGTAACAATTACAATAACAACAACAATGTTAATTCTGTCTCATTTGGGAAAACAGAAACAAAGTAGGTTTGGTCACTCGACATTTGACAGCATTTGTTACTTTTTAATGATTCTAATTCAGTTTTGATGTCTTAATTGGTTGATTTGGAGAAGAGAGGATGAAGATTTTTTTATTACAGTTCCAGACGTGAAAACTCGAAACCCACTGATTCAACCATTAATAGTAATAGTATTGGTTGATTTGGAGAAGACAGGGTGAAGATTTTTTTATTACAGTTCCAGACGTGAAAACTCGAGAACCCATTGATTCAACCATTAATGGTAATAGTAATAGAAATAGTAATACTCCTCAAAATAACAATTCCGAGATTCAAAGGCAGAAGCGGCGCAGGGGACGTAAAGCCGGTCGATGAGGCTTAAGAGGTAATTCATTCATTATATGTGAACTATACCTAATTCTTAGGTAATTAGGTAGTTCATTAATTATATGTGAACTATATCCAATTCTTAGGTAATTCATTCATTATATGTAAACTACACCTAATTCTTAATTACTTAAACATACTTAACAATTCTAATTAATTTATTAAATTTCAAAATTAACAAATGTTTTGGGTACATAGTTATGCTTTAAACATTCTAGTTAAGACTATTAGATATATATTGAGAATATAGGTAAATATATATGCACAATTCATAATTATATTTACAAATTAGGAATTACAATTAGTAGTAGTCATGAAGTTATTGATGGAAATTATTAATAATCCTCCTTCAAATCTACAGATAAAAACATATATAGAATTCTCAAGTACTGTTAGTATAATTTGAAAATAGAAACTTTCATCAATGGTTCGAGTCATTAATTTATGATTTCGTTGCTCGATCTCGTTGCTAGCCTAAGGCAAGTAATCATTCATATTATTGTGCTATATATACAAGCACAATTTGAAATAAGATAAATAATTAAAAGAAATTAAATAGCTAGGATTTCATTTTGGGTATATTTTTAGGTGGATATGACGAATATATATTAATGATGGATGGGCACAAATCTGACAGAAATAAATAAACACGTGTGTCTGAAGATCAAGTAAGAGTTAACTTATGTTGGATATTATTCACGGTTGCGCCAATCTCAATAGAATTTGGGCAAGTAACATCTTTTCGAAGCTTAATTTCAACGAGAGAAATCAAATACATCACCTCTTGGCAATAATGTTCTTAAAATTTTTGTTAAATTTCATCGTGTACGAATCAAATTCATATTCTCAGCGTTGAGATATTTTTACTTTCTAGTACGAATCATCAAATTTACTTAAGGTTATTTATTTATTTATTTTGTTGATTCATTCAAGACTAGTATTTTATTATTGAATAAACTTCTAAAACCGTAAACCTTAAGAAATTGAGATTATTTTAAAATTCATATGAGAATATATTGCTGGCTAATTATTTATTATTATTATTATTGTTGTTGTTGTTGTTGTTGTTGTCAAGTGCGACTCGTATATCATGTATTTTTGATATAAAAATATTTTAATCATTTTATTTTTAGGAGTATTTTTATCATTTTCATAAATGCGTGTTTGAGTACTATTATTAAGTAAATGATTCAGTGGCAATAATTTTAAGTGACATGAAAAGAATTTGATTAAAAATGGGTATTGTATGAGTTAAGAAGCTAATTTTAAAATTTTTCCTTGAGAAGAGGTAATCGATCAAATAAATTAGAGAATTTATTCAAACGAAAGACTTCAAAAGAATGAATAAGGAGATTTAATTTAATGTATGAAGGCAGAAGAATTCAGCTGAATCAATTAAATAATTCGTTTGAATCAAAGACTGGTTAGTTCGAACGAACAAATGATCAAAATTTTCAGAGAGTCACAGAAAAATTCGACTGAACGAAGAGAAATTTATTTGAATGAATCAAGTAATTTATTCGATCGAATCAATTGAAATTTCAATGAAAAGTTAATATTTATCCTCAGAAATTTTTGCTTTATTTCATTTTTTAAGGGTATTTTGGTAATTAGATTGGGTATATATATATATATATATATGAGTGCATAGAGGGAAAAACCGATCATTTCTTTCTTCCCTTTTTCCCTCTCCATTTTGCTCTCTACTTCCATCCTCTGCATCTATTTGTCTCTCTCAATTCTTTTTATTTTTCATTGATTAAATTACAATTTCTCATCAGAAATCAAATCCTCAACATTTCCTTACCTATATTCAAGCTTCGTTTTGTCGAAATGGTGAAGAAATCAAGTCGGGGAGGTTAGGATTCACTATTTATATGACAGAGATTTTCAATGATTAGCAATAATTGAAGTTTTTTGGGGATAATTTCAAACTTTTGATAAGTTCTATAAGTCTATTTATCCATTTATTGTATGAATTGATGAGTTTAATTATTAGGATTACCATTTATTCGTTTTAAATTAGGCTCCAATTGAATCAATTTGAAATTTATTTATGTTAATTAAGACGTAGAGTACAACTAATCATTGAAAATCTCTTTGTTATTTTACAAGTTCATCGATTTAGGTAAAAAAAAAGTGAAGAGAAAAATTAAGGTTTTGGATCAGATTAGGGAGTTCAAGCAACTGACATCAAATTTGGCTATTTTTAATTTCTATCAACTTTCTGATAAGGTTATTATCCTTGTTTACTTGTTAGAATTCCATTAGATCAAATTTATAATTTAAGATTACTATTTATCCATAAATAAATTGATTTTTCTATTATAAAAATTTGAGTTATAATACGTTATTCAGGACGTAGAATAGATAGGCATGCAAGTAGATAGCTAGGAAACTCGAATATGAAAGAATGTGCTTCATACTGAATAGTAAATATTATTGTTCTGTTTGAATTTTGTTATTCATGGATCAGTTTTAATATATGAGATCGAATGATGGTAGTCGAATTGTAGGTTTTATTGACTTTGAATTGATAGGAATCGATTAAATGATTGAACAATAAAAAAATATTGTAAACATGTAAAATCAACTAAAAAACACCTGTATTAGGACTCATTCATGTGTATTTAAGATGGATTTGTACTTTTGAATATGAAAATTAATGTAAACTTCAATATATGTATGTATAGGTATCGATCATGCATACCTTTCCTTAATTTAAACAAGGAACTTTAAGGAGTGCATACATTTCCTTAATTATGACAGTATACTCTTTAAATCTATTTTTATTTATTTAAAATATTCACAAAATTTATATGTTTCTTTAATTAGGAAATTAGATTTTATTCTGCATTTTATATGTAATGATTAGATTGTTGAAATGAGATTTGTATATGAGTTCATTTTATATTATTCTTTTATGATTTTGAAGGATAATAGTTTTGTATATGACTATTGATTTACTTTATAATTATACATTGATAGAAAAGTAATGTTAAATTAAATGAGATTGAGGATAGGAGGAGGCCATATTTTATGTTGTTTTATATGGTTTTATCTATTACGGTGTCTTCTTTAAAATGATGAGGATGCAATTGATAAAAAGTAAGCCATAAAAAAGAAATGATTCCTCCTTTTCCGCAAGTAAACAAAGAAGAAAAGGAAATGATCAAATCCTTAAAAAATTATATTTGCTTTAAAAAGTTTTGGAGAATAAAAATATGGAATAATAAATATACAAGAAAGTCTCGTATGTACATTATAGAAGGTAACCCATGGGCATTAATTTTGGAGATTGTTTCCAAATTAATAGAAGGAAACAAAGGCACAAAAGGAAGGCCTGAATGTTTATTTCTTTTAGTCTTTAATAGAGAATTGGAAAGCAAAGAAAGAATGGGATTTTTCCTCGTAGGATTGAAAATTTCCTCGGAAGCTAAGGATTGGATGCATTATAAAAGGGAGGCATCAACACACAAAGTGGGGGATTGGACGTTCACACCACTCAGCCACAAAAGCTCGTCAATAACCATCAAAATCCTTTCCCACAACCATTCAAAAACTCTTGTTAAAGTAGCAGATGAGAAACCATAGAAGTCTACCCAGCAGCCATAAAAAAAAAAATCCTTTCCAAAGCTAGCGACTCAAGAGTTTCCACAAAGAACCTATAGCCTTTCCGAACAACTATCGAAACACAACCATGGCAGCATCAATCTTTTTTATCTAGACTGAAAGGAAAGGGACTAGATAACCTTCATCTGTGGTCAAGGTCAATGTATGCTTCTTGTTTGGTTTTCTTCTCAATAATGGATTGACTTTACATGTGTTGGTGTGTACGATTGTTGTTTGCTTGAACCCGGGAAAGGATAGTGGTAATTTTATTTAAATATTCTACCAATTTAAAGGGTCGTTTTAGTTCTTTTGTGTGTCGTTTTCTGTGGCTATAAAAAAGGTGGTTGGATTATGAATAGGAATCTGCAGATTATTTCATTGGATGATCATTCATGCATGCATGAATAAATTAATATACTTGCATTAAAAAAATCTTTGGATATAAAAGAAATAATCTCTGGAATATAGAGAAATGTAATCTACCTTCATTGCCATTAGATACGTCATGCTTAATTCAAACAAAAATACATAAGAAAATAGGATGTAAAACAAGAGAAGTTGGTTTGTTGAACGCGGGAATGGTTGATTTGTTCTTATGCATAGCATGATTATGTTTGCATGAATGGGGTGACGTATTGTGAAAATAAATTGGAATTCAACCCTATAGCATTAAAACTCATGAAAGCAAATTTCCCATGATAGCCATAGAGGATGGCCAAACGTAGAAGACAGTTATCAAGAAAATTTTGTTTCTTGTTAACTTTAAGCTATTTGTAAAATTGACAAAAATTGGGAAAATCGTTCAATTTAATGGAGAGATATTTTAGAATTTAACAATTTTGGCTCATGTGTTTAGTTAGTTAGCAAGTTAGTCCAAAATAAGTTCTCTCTTTATCTTTGAACAAAATTCTTAGAAACTTTGCAATGTAGCCCTAGAATAAATTGCATTATCTGTTTTAAATAGTTTAGCACATTGTCACACCTATCCTAAATTTTTTTTTTTGCTTAAATCATTATTTTATTTTGTAAATAGGTTAAATAAATATAAAAGATAACGAAAAATATAAGCACATAAAAAAAAACTACTAATATGTATTTTATTTTATTTTTTTACCCATATCTTCATTGAAGATTACTATAATTAAATTAGGAAATACTCTAAAATACTTAATAAATTATAAACATCAAAATAGACCGAGTACCTTATTAATTCTTTCTCTTTTGGTCAACATCCTAATTAAATTAAGAAAAATCTTTGAAAATTTTAATAAATCATAAATACCAAGAGGGGTCGAACATCTTATTGACTCTCCATCTCTTGATCAAAATCCTCATTAAACTCTCCATCTCTTGGTTAAAATCCTAATTAAATTAGAAAAAAAACTTCAAAAATTTTAATAAATAGTAAATAACAAGATGGACAGAACTCACAATTGACTCTCACTTTCTTAATTAAAATTATAATAAATTTAATTTTTTTTTGAAATCATTAATAAATAATAAACATTAAGATGGGTCGAGCATACTTTTGACTCTTTCTCTCTTGGTCAAAACTCTAATCAAATTAGGAAACCCTCTAAAATATTTAATAAATCATAAATATCAAGACGGACTGAGCACCTTGTTGACTCCTCCTTTCTTGGTTAAAATCCTAATTAAATTAAGAAAAGTCTTCAAAAATCATTAATAAATAATAATTGTAAGATGGGTTGAACACTCTGTTGACTCTCTATTTTCTTAGTGAAAATTCTAATAAATTTAAAAAATTCTCTGAAACAATTAATAAATAATAAATACTACTGAATACCCTGTTGATTCTTCCTCTCTTGGTTAAAATTATAATAAAATTTGAAAGTTCTCTAAAATAACTTAATAAACACCAAAACGGACAGAGTACCCTATTGACTCTCCCTTTCTTGGTTGAAATTCTAATTAGAAAAAAATCTTTTAAAGTTTTTAATAAATCATTAACATCGAGATAGACCGAACACCTTGTTGATTCTCCTTCTCTTGGTTAGAACCCACATTAATTTAGTAATTAATCAAACAATAAAAAATAAGATCAATTTTTTTCAGTAACCATTTAACGAAAGTTATGGGCTGTCTAACACCTTTTTTATACTTAACCAACCCCCCTAATTTTAAAATTTCATTAAAATAACCCAATGACTTATTCTATCATTATTTGGATAGGTGGTAATATTGGTTTAAACTTTATTAAATAGATTGAGCCTTAATAGTAAGGTCAAGCCCAACATAAATGTTAGGCTTATTATGTC
>JAVXUL010044111.1:0-10881 GCA_035590515.1 Trichilia minutiflora
GTTTGACAAAAAGAGAATCACCCCCCTGCAGCTTTTTTTGTCAAATCTCAGCTGTCCATTTTTGATAATCAATGGCTCAGATTTGGCAAAAAAAGCTACAGGGGGTGATTCTCTTTTTGCCAAACCACAAGGGGGAATTTGGAATTCCCCCGGGAAAATAAAGTCAACTGAGGCCATTTTGAACCTGTTGAGAGAACTAATGCGGTGATTGATGCTTACATTCGTGCTAGTCACCTTCTACCAACATACACCAGCACCGATCCTAAGGAGGGCTCTTAGACCAATTTGGCCATTATTCTTGGCTTAGAATTTCTATAGTTCTGATTTTCATCCTCTTCTATTTTCAATACTAATTTATCTTTCATTCGACGTTCAATTTAACTCTGGTTTTTTCTTATTTGATTGTCTCTTTATCATCTTTAAGTATCAAAAAGTTATTAGCCAATTGCTTGTCTTGATTAATGAAAAATTACTCCAAAGTTCATGTGCTCGCTAAAGTTTATATTGAAATCACTTCCATACTTAACCATTTATAAATAAAATGTTCTCAATTTTCATACTAGGCTTAAACATTGAGCTGTTTATTCGTTAATCATAATTGTACATGACTTACAATAAAATAACAAAAATATTCCTAATGGACAAGAAGAGCAAAATACCTTTAATTTGAGGAACAAATTTTGACAAGATCAAATATTTTTATATATGTTATGTTTTGTTGACCTATTTTGTGGATTTGATATATTATTTTAGTTAATCATTTTAGTTAGTTGGTATAATAGTATTAATTATTTTGATAGGTAATTTACACTTGATCAAACGATAGGGTTAAATATATTGTATCATGCAAGTTAAATGGATATAAATAAGTTAAATAGAAAGTTTCTATTTAAATTAAATGAGTTGGCTACATGAGTATCCATTTAATAAAGGGGTACCAATGTCATGTCATATAAAAATTAAATTATATTTAAATTAAAATTTTATGATACAATTAATTAACGAATTGCATTCAAATTAACTGTGCAAACTTATTCATTTACTTGAATTTCGACCCATCTCCTCACCAAGACCCATCTTCTCACCCAAACTTTCTATTTTGGATCCAACTCTGTTATCACCTAATACAAATTTATTATGAAATTATCTTTCTATTTTTGCTTATTAGCGTAAAAAAATAAGGCCCACTTAACTTTACATTACATTTAACTTTGTAAATTCGAACACTGTTACGTTTCTTTCTCAACCGTACTCATTCGTGTTGAGTACATAGATTGTTAAATTTATTATTTGCTTAATTTTAATAATATTATACAGAGATGTTATAAAAATATATATATATAAACCCATACAATTAATCCCTCTTAAATTGTTTAGTTAGAATCTCCATTTTACTTTATGAAAATCACTTTCTTATTGGTCAATAAAAATATAATGCATGTACATGATAAAGCCAATGTAGACAACACTCAAAACATATGTGAATCCATCCATCCATATGAAAACATACGTCACAAACATATAAAATTATTTCAAAATTATTTTTATAAAATCTTGTCAAAAATATGTACATTTTTTTCAAATTTTAGAGGAAACAAAAAAAAGTTTACTTACCTCTTAATGACTACCTTATCTCCCTAATTTAAAACCAAATATTATCTTCATAAACATCATAATATGAATAGTTAAAGACTTTTATTTTAGTGACTATTAACTTGTATTTACAAGTATATTAGCTTAAACTCTCAAAGTGCCGATTCTAGTTGCTCTTTCTCCCATTTATTGATGCCAAACCTGCTATATTAATTAACAAACAATGAAAATAATACCTTTATTCCTACAACTATTCAGTGTGATATATTATGTAACTTTCATTAATTATAATTACCAACTTGCTTGGTAGGTTTCAAAATAAAACATGAAAGACGTTAATTCTATTTAATACTTGAGGTAAAGTATGATTCTTGGATAGTATCAGAGATTTTGAGGTATATATTATTGAAAATTTTTAAATAATATTGTATAACGAGAATGAGAGAAGAAAGAGCGGGAGCCCATTTAATTATGAGTATTTAGTTTGTCAAATAGAGGTGTTAACAGTGGGTAAGAGGACAGATGAAAAACCTGAAAGACATAATAAACCTCTTAAAATAAAGAGAGAGAGAGAAAGAGGGATACTAGTTAGTATAGTAATGCACAGAAAAAAAGGAGGAAAGGTCTTGTCAAAACAATTCATACAACATGCTTCAAATCTCATATCTGATCAATTAACTCTGAGAGAGAGAGAGAGAGAGAGAGAGAGTAATGTAAATAATAATAATAATAAATAATATGAAGAAACAAACAAAGAAAGAAAGAAAGAAACAGAGAGTCGCCAAGAATAGCAGTACTGAAAGGGTGAGCCCCTCATATTACTCAAAATCACTCATTGCATTGCTTCCATTTCTTCAATAATACTATTCATATTTCATTCATCCACTCAACAGCTCTGTGGTTGTTTTGCTTTACCTTTGCTTTTGCTCGTTACCTTTGCTTTGCTTGCTTTCTCCGCGGCTCCTTAGCCTTTGCTTCTGGGGGAAATTCTCATTTGTCCATACCGATTCTCTCTCTCTCTCTCTTTCTTCCTAAACCTAAGAAGCAGATACTGCTACTGCTACTGCTTCTCCGACTCATCATCATCATCTTTGTATGCATGTTCCGTGCTATTTATTTTCCGGCGAAGAAATAGAATACAATTTCGCATGAATTCTTTTTTATTAATTGTTTTCGTTTTTGATTAATCATCTTCCTTCCATCATCCCAACCTCTACCTAGCTACCCCATAAAAGCAAAGCACAAACAGAACAAAAAGAAGAAAGAGAAAAGAAGAAGAAGAAGCCTCAGAGGAAGATCTTCTTCACATCAACCGTCCCATCATACTTGTGAAAAAGAAAGAAAACATTTGACTCAAGAAAACCAGATTATCTCATACAAGCACCCACGTTCGCTACTAGTAATATTACTGTTCTGCTTTCAATTCAATCTCTCTTTTTTTCTTTTTTTTAATTTTTATTAAACTTCGAAGACAGAAGGAATAAGAATAAAGAGGAAATTCTTCGTCCCAAGATTTCCATAATTCCTACAGTCAAGAGTCAGAGCCATCCCATATCTCCTTTTCACCCATATTCTAGTGTACTTTATTACTTCATTCAACTAGATTAAAAATGCTTCTTCATATCTTTAATGGAGGTTTCATAGATTTCATACTCCTTTGTTCATCCCAATACATATATTTTTTAATAAAAAGTCTCGTTTAAAGGAAATTAAATACCAATATCTAATTAAATATATATGTTTGAAATTCAAGCGAGATGTGCTGTATCAAATCGAACTTTCCATGGAAAATGGCAAAACCAAAAAACTCCAACTTCACGAGATCCAATCCATTCACTTTTTCTTAAAATTTAATGGGTGGAGTACAATAGAAATGGAGATTGAATTCTAGTTTATTGTTTTATATACATATATTGCTAAGTTACAATTATTTTTTACCTTCCTTTTGCAGTTTATACTCCAGACCACCCAACAAAATTACGAAGATTTCCTTCTGATTTTGAACAAAGAAAGAATCGATAATTATTACCCAGATCCTGAAATTCCAGTTTTATGCATGTTATAGATTGAAATTTTTCGTTAACCATAATTAATAAAATATTAAAATTCAACCCTAAATACCCATTGCAGCTAGCACTCCTATCTCTTTTCTCCTTTCCTACTCGTTTGGTTTGGTGCTTTATATAAATTTGAATCAAGTTGATTTTTATTAATTTATTGTCAATTCTGCCCATGAATATTACTGTACTTTTAATTTCTCATGATTAATATTTTTCTTTCAAATTGATTTTAAAATGCATTTATTATAACTTTGCAGAGAGATAAAAGAAGGTATAATTATAACATGGCCTCATCCTCGAATTCACCATGTGCGGCTTGTAAATTCCTGAGGCGAAAGTGTCAACCGGAGTGCGTTTTCGCTCCATATTTCCCACCGGACCAGCCTCAGAAATTTGCCAACGTCCACAGAGTGTTTGGTGCAAGCAACGTTACCAAACTACTGAATGAATTGCAACCTTCACAGAGAGAAGACGCTGTGAATTCACTTGCATATGAAGCTGAGATGCGTCTTCGAGACCCTGTTTACGGTTGTGTAGGAGTCATCTCTTTCCTTCAACACAGACTCCGTCAACTACAAACGGATCTCAGCTGTGCTAAGTCCGAACTCTCAAAATATCAGAATTTGGGAATCACAGGCCACGCCAGTCTAATCGCGGCGGCGGCAGCAGCTGCCACTGCTTCAACAACTCACCACAATCAGAACATAGGGATCAATCTGATCGGTGGAGGTCTAGGTGGAGGAGGCGGTGGCAGTGGCGGAGGCGGTGGACGTGATCATCATTTTCATCATCAGTTCTTACCGAGAGATCATCATCATCATCAACAACAGATGATTAGAGGTTTTGATGGTGGTAGTAATTATGATGCAAGCCTTCTCGCTATGAATGTATCAGCTAGCATTGGACAACTCAATCAGTTCCAGCAACCAAGGGCTGCAACCGGAGATGACCGCCGCACCATTGATCCCTCTTAAGCTTAAGGTTTCTTTCTCTTCCTTCCATTGTCATAGGTAAAACTTTTATTCTTCGGTTGTTTACTATTACTCACTGTTAATTTTCGTGGACTTCCCTCAAAATTACATTATGAATTTTAATTTTATTCGATTAAATACAATAGAACCATATATAGTGGTAAACTAACAAAAAAAAAATCAAAAGAGTTCCATAAAAAATTGCTTCGGTCTACAGTAGTGAAATTAGGGTTTCAATTAGAACCAATATCTTGGTCAATTTTTTAAAGATAATAGTAAATTAATCGGAGAGTTTGACTTGATGATGCATCTGCATTAAAGATTGTAAAATTAGGTTAGGATGCTAATATCGTGGGTGGGGTGCGGGTATCCCCATGTTATTATTCATGTATCGCTGATCTAATAAATAAAAAAGAAATTGTGGACACAATTCCCGGTGTTGACCAAAACGACTTAAAGAGAAATAGGTGTATAGCTTGTAGCTAGCTAGCTGGCTGCTGAGCCAGCGTCCTAACTCCAGACATTTTTCTCATGGTAGTCTGCAATTCAAGGCAATGCACACGGTTGCCTGACTCATCATCTCAATGCAATTAGAGCTGTATTTATTTGCACCAGTAGAGATCAATGACAAAATCTTAGTCAACAGACTTATGCCTATATCTGTATGTATAATTAACCTTCTTCCTTTTCTACTTTGTTTCCCCTTGTGGAATGCAGGGTATCAACTTTGAAGGATTCGGTATTGAGAGTGATCATTAATCGGCTAGCCAGAGAGAGACACACAGTGGACTTTTTTATATCTTTAATTAAATACCCCTTTTCTAGACAATTTTGTTATATCTAATTACACATGTC
The DNA here is from genome assembly GCA_035590515.1 of Trichilia minutiflora. Taxonomy (NCBI): domain Eukaryota; kingdom Viridiplantae; phylum Streptophyta; class Magnoliopsida; order Sapindales; family Meliaceae; genus Trichilia; species Trichilia minutiflora. Next base: position 5,480 of record JAVXUL010044111.1, read on the forward strand.
TGTGATGCATTTCCTTCATTTTCTCGATCTTAATATAGACTATTTGATTATCATCTCCGTCGTCTTCTTTGATCATTTGCCTTTTAGTCTCTTTGACAAGAAAAATGTTCTTACTCTTCCAGCCTTTAAAGTAATACTATTTGTTCGTGGGGTGGTTTTGACCTCTTGAAATGTGCAATGGCAGACAGGCAGGGTAGTTTTGTTTCTACCCTTACGAACTTTTCTCTTGAAACAGTTAACCAGATTATTTGCAATAGCTTAGAATTCGTATTGATGTTGACTATGATTTTGAATACGATGATAGAAACCTAAGTCACTCTTGGTCTTGGTCCTCAAACTCAAGATGAAAACCTTATTAATGCAAAACTCAAGGTATTCTGTTGCTCGAACTTTTCAATCTGGTCTCTTTGATTTTCAATAATGTAAAAATTTGATAAAATGAAATCACTCATTTTTTAGTTGTAAAGCCCTTTTAAGATTTCTTTTTAATGTTAATATTGTGTTAATGCTTCATTTATCATTGTCATACTCCTATTATGTTTTGGAACCAAATTTATAAAAATACATTAAGAATCGTAAATTTTTATTTTAATTTTTTGATATTTAAAATTTTAATATCACACAATTGTAGTTTAAAAGATAGTACATTATAATATCAAACAAAATCTAAAATTAATTTTTAAAATTACTATAAAATTATGATTCAATGCTAATCCAAGTTTGCTTAATTTATAATGATCTTTTTTCACATTTTTAATTTATATAAAGTTTATGATTTACTTTTTATTATATTTTTTGTTTATTAATTATTAATTATACTAGTGAATTTATTTAGTAAAAACGTAGATAAATCAACACGTGATCAGAATCTTAAACCATTCCCTATTAGTTTAAACTTAATCTTAGATCAAGCCATTTAACAAACAGTTATATCGTAACAATGTTTAAATAGATTAATAGATCCATTAATTTTAAAGATCCAATGTTTCAGGTTATTGCAGTGTGGATAAAATATACTTGCTCACATCCTTGACTAAAATATTTATCGTGATTTCAAAGATCATTATTATCAAAGAGAAACAGACAAGGGCTTGAAATGATTAAACACAATAGCTCACTAGCTCTCTCGGTCTCTCCACTAACTTCGAGGCTCATTATAAATTCTGACATGAATTAAGCTAATACTTGATTATTAGTGTGGCTATAAAATTTAGTAATAAAAATAAGCTAGAGCTACAAATTACCCGGCACATTAAATCGTTGGATTATACACTATGCAATTCAACAGTGCTATAAAAGTGGTGTGCTTCCCACTTGGATTATAACATGACTTTTAAAAACGTTATTTACTGTGCTTGTATAATACAAATGTATATACTGTAACATGATTTATAAAAAGGGTAAGAAGGGTAGTTGGCAAGAGCCAATCACTCGTTAGCTTTGAATCCAACAAACCGTAGAAGTTTCCCACCAAACAATTAGCTTACAACCTTTCTGTGTGTGGTGACTTTCATGTTCTAAATTTTTATGAGAAGTTATAAGTTATCTTAACAATAGGCAGGCACATATAAATTTATCATTACTTAATCTCTAATTATAAATTAACAATTTATACTTGATTATAATATATATTTTCTAAAAATGTTATACTCCATACAATTTAACGACCTTAAGTACAATGTTTTTCAATTATAGACTGTATTTGTATAATACAAACATTGCATTATAACAAGACTCTTTAAAAAAAAAAAGAAGATAAGTTGATAAGAGGTGATATAAAATTCTAACCTCATGATTCAAGATTATTTATAAAATAAACACATGAAATAGAGGATTAGAATCCTTCAACTCATATTTTTTCGTCTCTATAAAAGACAAGAAAAAATAAGATATTGTCAGGAGAGAATCCTCGATCAATTGTATTATGTGTACAGTGTATTAAATGCTTGAGGTGATGTGATAATATATAGCTATAGCTCGGATTCCATTGAGACTAGACTGGTGTGTTAAGACTTAATAAACGCAAATCATGCATATATTATATTCTATTTGTATATGCACTTCGAGAATAAAACAGAAGACAACTACATAAGACAAAAAAGACAAAAGGGTAAAGAGGGTGGGTGAGGGGAAATTAAGAATCGTCAATGGCAGTTGTCCAGAAAACAGAAAGCATGAAATGAAATGAAAGACCGTTGCAGAAGAAATGTCAATATAAATACTAATCAAAGAGAAGCATTTATTACACCCATTCAGACTGCAAGGCAATACAATGGACTGTAATGTTAAAAATTCAAAATCCAAAGGATACGCTAATAAAGCTAAGCTAATAAGCACAGAAAAATAGAGAAAACTAAGAAGAATCGAGTTCAGGGAGAAGCAGAAGCAGCTTTATTGTTAAATACTCCTATAGCTAATATTGACTCAATTTTCCACCTTTTGGTTTAATTAATTGGTTTGTGAATCGTGATTGTAAAACGTAGTCAAAAAGAACAACCATCGCAATATTGGAAGACAATGATGACGTACTTTTGCAATGATGACTTTGCTTTTAAATGCATTGTCATTGACAGAAGTCCTCTCTCTCTCTCTCTCTCTCTCTTTCTTCACAGTTACTGCTGACGCATGGATCATACACGTTACACACACAGACACCATGGATCATGTAGATATTCATGTACGCTTGGGTCTTGCTGTATATGCAACATTACCTAATTCTTTCAACTTTTGTGGTAGAATTAATAACCACGGGGATAAATTAATATACAAGTTGTCTTCATATGAACCATATTAGCTCACTTCAAATATATAAGATTCATATAATTATTAAAAATAGATAATATAAATTACATATTGATCAAATAATAGTGTAATATTAATTTTTGTTTATGATTTGTATAAAAAATTTGAATTTCTAATACTATTATTACTATAAATTTTATATATATATATGAGTGAAATAATTATTAAACATTTGTCTAAAAAAAAATTAAAACTAATCTCCCCATGTACAAACAAACATATGTGATACATATGTACACTCTACCTTTTATCACCTAATGAATCGAAATGAACTTGAACCGTAAAGCATAAAATACAGATAGAATAGAAATCCAAATAATTTTCTATGTATATTAGTAAAAAGAAATTAGTTAAGAACCTTAGAATAAAAAAAGATGGTCACGGGCCTTTTTTTTTTTTAATATACGAGCTTTAACTGTATAAATACTTACACTAATACCAATACTAGGACAAGGGTTGGTTTGTATTGGTGAAGAGGTGTGAAGCGTTAGAAGAAAATATGACATGAAATGAAAGGGACAGTTTTAAAGGTAGGGGGATATGCGGACAATTGCACGAATTACAACACCAAAACTTCTCTACCAGCTGCTGTGTGCTGTGCCTGTCCTGCAGTAATTTCTTTTCTCTTTCGCATTTATTTCGGGTTGTCCATCCGGAAGAGAAAAGACCCCACTTCCCCTACCAATTCATCTCCTTTCTTTTGTTTTCCCCCAATATTATTATTATTATTTGTTATGGATCGATTTGGCATAGCCAGCCACTCGATGCTTTGCATTTAATTGGAAAGTGCCAACACCACGTATGAGAAGGGATGAGACGAGGGAGCTGAGAGGCTGACTCTGACCCGACCTCACCGCCCCTCCTATCCTGACTCTTTCATTTAATTTATGCTACTACTGTTACTAAATTATGAACTTGCATTGTGTATGACTTGACTAATCCATGTTTCTCACTAGCTTCTCTTCTTATATGTTCATCGCTCATTCATTCTTCCATTGCATTGCATGCCATTGACCATTCCTTCCCTCTATTCCTTTCTTGGATTTCGGCATTACACACTTTCCCAGTTTATATTACAATTTACAAAGTGAGTGAGAGAGAGAGAGAACATTACATCTACAGCACAGCAATATGCATATGATCTGTTACATCTTTTTGTACTCTTTCTTAATTATAACGTGCTTTCTGTCCCCCATGGCACAGCCTTCCTCCCTTAAATTCCATCTAGAAAATATATCAGCTCACAAGTAAATTAAGGAAACTTGACCTTCCTTCCTTCCTTCCTTAAAAGCTACCACGTATGCGAAATTATCTATCTTGTCATGTGCCCATTTTGACCAGTCCATATACTCTACATTTTCTATATGGGATTATTTAACTTCTTCATCTTCACACTTGCGTGTAGTGGTGTCTAACGGATCCAATTCGATAAATTCGGGCCGGATCGATGGGTCAGGGGTAATAGAATCGGACCGGTTTGGAAACAGTAACGATTTGTAGAGAGTGGAATCGGCCCGGCCCGGATCGGAAACAGTAACGATTCCGATATCGGTTTTCGATGATCGTCACCGTCCCATCGCTGCCTCTGCCGCGGCCTCCGTCGTATCTGTCGCCGCTACTGTCGTCTCCGCCGCTGAACCGTCGGGTCTGTCGTCGTCTCCGCCGTCGAACCGTCGGGTCCGCCGCCATCTCTGTTGTCGGACCGGCGGGCCTGTTGATTTCGGGCCGATTACGGTCCGGTTTCGCGATTTCAGAATTCTGAAACCGACCCGGACCGTGTGAACAGTAATCCGAATCGATTAGGGCTCGAGTTTTAACGGATCGGATCGGACCAATTCGCGAGCCGATTCGACCCATTAGACACCTCTACTTACGTGCTCTAATGTTATATAAGAGAGAGAGAGAGAGAAAAAGAGTTCCACGTACATATACTCCTGTCATCATTTATTGGTGTATACATGTTGTAAATATTTTTCACACTATATTCATAGTCTTCATATTTGACCATGTATGCTTTCAGGATTGCTTATACCGAAGTACAGATAATAAATTATTATTTAGAAATTAACTTTACAATATGGAAAATAAGAAAATACTCTTACTAATGAAGAATTACGAAAAAAGAAAGCAAGATAATGTGTAACTTCTTACCAAGTACCAATTTAGTGATATTGTCACTTTTACAATAATTAGGATTGGTTGTGTAAAAACCTGTTGAAGTATTTAATATTATGATATGTCTCTCCTTTTACAAGAATTTATATATATATATTTTAAATTATCTTATTTTATTTGTTGCAATTAGTAGCTTTTTTGCTTTAATAAAATTTTTATTTAGAAAATTAGGTAATTTTTTTAATAAAATTTACCTTATTTAAATTTGAGTTTATCTTGTACAAAAAAAGATTATACTATTCTTACATAAATTATTACCTACTATATAAAAAGAAGTTGGTTCATGTGCTACGTAATCTGAAATCCTTAAAAAGAATCAATTTTTTATGGCTTGAGATCTATTGAGATCTAGATTGAGTACCAATCTCTAGAGATTAGGCATGAGATCTATGAAAATTGGATACTAATATCTGTAGTAGGCAAAT
>JAVXUL010044122.1:0-10881 GCA_035590515.1 Trichilia minutiflora
GTATCACATCTTCATCACAACATCTCAATCAATACATATCAGTCCCACCTATGCAGTCTTCACTCACCTAGGTGACCTCTCTCCCAAGCCAACCCTAGGCTACCACATAACACTCACCTGAAGGTCCACATCTCAGTGAACTCTCCCCTAGGCTACCACCCTGTAGCTACAGTAAATAACTGGCTCTCATAACCGTTATCACCAATATGCAATAGATATATAAAATCTGGCCTGTCATTATATAGTCACAAAATATGGCCCACCGATCGTATCATAGTATAACAAACATGAAAACTGGCCCACTGGCCATATCATCAGCATGAATTCATATATACAAAACCAAACCATATCAAGCAACATATATTTATTTCCACAATATGGGGAATCATAAAAAAAAATCATTTAAAACGTTTACCAATCAATATATTTAAGAAAACAGGATTTTAAAATGTATAACCAATCAAAATAAGTCCACTCACAACTTAGGGAGGGTATACACTCCCTAGTTCCCTTCGTTTTTCGACGTGTCATGCGGATACCTCGCTCGCACGTCGTCGCTCGCAGTGTGGTCGATTTTCTCTAATTTCGCGTAGAAATCAAAAAACCCCAATTAGAAGTCGAAACTCTAGTTTTCTCCTTCGCAATTTCTGCGCTCTAACCAACAAATTGATTCTCTCGAGTAGTTAGATGCATAGAATGCAAGTCGTAGACAAAGAGAAATCAAAAATGCAGTAAGAATTTGGGTGATGGCTGAAAGGGACAGGGGAGAGAACGAGAGGAGAGGGAAGAGAAAGAAAACAACGTGAAATCTGATCTCAGACCCGTATTTATAGAAAAGGGTGAAATTATCATTTTGCCCTTAAGAAATACAAAGGAGAATCTTCTAGAAGTGGGCAAAATCGTTATTTTGTGCTAATTCGATCGAATGAATCGGGGGATTCATTCGAACGAATATAAATTTAGTCAAACAAACTATGCTTCGATTGAACTAATCTGGCACTTTTAAAGTCAAAGAGCTCCCCAAAATTTCATTCGAACGACACCATCGATTCAATCGAACGACTCACCATTCGATTGAACGAATTATGGCACCTCCAAAGTCAGAGAGCTTCTCCAAATTTCATCTAAACGATCCTCCACTCGTTCAAACGAAATGCTCTATTCATTTGAACAAATTGTCTATTCATTCGAACGAATCTGGGATCAAGATTTTCGTTCGAACGAATCAACCCATCTATTCGAACGAATTGCACACTTTCTCCCAAATCCTTCCCTTAATCGAAAAACATCAATGGGGTCTCTGCTTCCACACTCTCAAGCTCGTTCAAGTCAACAAATTATAAATCTCAAAATCGTCCTAACAAGCCATCGATATGCATAAAGAATACAAGTGTATAAATAAGAAATATATGAAATTATAATTATACCCTCGGGGTCTAAACACGGGGCTCACAGTGAGCTGGACATAAATATGTATATGAATATTTTGCAACACTTCGATACAACTATTTGTAATCAAAGTTATCAATGATTATAAGTGACCTCTAGCAAGATATCATGACCCCCAGACACGCTGAATAAAGATTCCAAATCATCCCTTAAAGTCCTACATGTATATAGTAAAGTTCCTTTGTTGTCGACTCTCGATTGAGTGCAGGTCATGGCTTAATCAAACCCTTAACTCAATTATAAGATCAGGAACTCAAATTCTATACAGGATCCACTTATCTAAAAACAAATTTTTGAATAAATGCACTTTGGCCAAAATTTAATTCCCGTGTATAACATCCCTGCCTAGGACCTCAAGCTCAAATATCTAAGCCAGCAGATTTCATCTTGAACATCACCTGTGCTCATACAAAAAGAACACATTGCCATCAAGCTTCTTTCATCAGACATGGCTAGTCCGATATGATATACACAAGTGAACGATGTGCCTCAGTGTAGAAAGCAATCATAATATCTCAGGTCAAAGGACTAGTGGTACACTAGTACGACTGTGTGACTTATCATTGACTGTGGATATTCACCTATGTGATTTATCACGATCGATCACGTTCAATAAAACAAACGCACTACCCATGTTTATGCTCTTGTCACATGAGACTCATCACCTAACTATTAGCATCAAATACTAATCATTGACAATAACAAAACATGCTAGTCATGCAATATCATCGTCCCTAATGACTTTATCTTAACCGAGAACTTATTTGGATATATTTAAATCATAGACTTTGTACTCATATCCATAACACATTATAGATAGAGTCTTGACGTATAATATATCACGGGATCTCATTTTGCATTCATAATCAAATTATCAATTAATATCGTAACTGATAGAATGCAAAATAATATAATAAATGTCATTTATTAATTATAAATAAATTTATAATTAATATTTATAATATATATACAATATGGTGATAGCCCCGAATCATATGACACGATTGGTTTTAGGGCATATTTCCAATATTCTTAACACTAGATAAGAACAAGGTTAAAACTTGGGATAATCTAGACATCACTTTTTTAAAATAATATGCATTCAACACTTTTTTGGCTTTAATCTGAGAGGATTTAGGCAAGATGAGAATGAAATCAGTAAAAACTTTTAAAGAATATTCACAACGATGGTATACAGTAGTATCACAAGTCTAATCTCTACTAACAGACCGTAAGCTCACTACCACCTTCATTCATATCATAAAAGGAATATATCGAGATTAACTATTACTCTATTCAACCTTTAGCTTTCATGAGGTTGTAGCCATCAAAAAAAGAGTTTAAGATGCTTTTAAGTTAAGGGAATTGGTCGATATAAGCACAATAAAAAAGATGATGGAGAAGTTACAAAACTCTTCTTTCAGAAATGGAAAAAATCAGGCCACTATAAAGAAGAATAACAATCACAGCAATAGAAAAGATGAATCTAATCAAGCAGTGGGTACAGTTTATGGGAACCATAATCCTTCTCTTACTTCTCTTACACGAACTCTCATCTTTATTTCGAGAGGTCATTTCCAACCAAGTGGCTAATACACATATCCATACCAACCCGACTATATACCTTACAATATTAACCCATTTTAATTTGCTCTAAATTATTCACCTAGTCAAATTCTCTCACATAATTTAACCCAAACCTCTAACATATTACCTAAACCCTCTAAAAACCTAAGGTATTTTGATAAATTTCCTTTAATCTATACCGACATATTTAGACAGCTAGTTGCATATGGAAGAATCACACCACTACCTATGAAACCTTTGGCTAATCTACTTCCTCTATCATACAATCCTAATGCCTTATGTGAATACTATAGTGAAAGTGCTAATTATGACACTGAAAATTGTTTGACCGTGAAGCATCCCATCCAAGATCTTCATAAAGAAGGCCTCTTAAATTTTGCCTCATAAACATCAATTGAAGCACAACCGAACATCACAAATAACCTATTACCCAAGTACAACAGCTTCAACATTAATGCAATATTTGAAGGCAAAGAGATAAGTATCATTGCCACTATCTAAGGAGCTAACCCACATAACTCATCCATTACATTAATGGTCTCACAAATAACACTCATTACCTTGGTCAACCAAAAAAGACCCTATATATTTCTAACAATACAATATTGTATGATTATAATATTAATCAATCAGTGCAAATGATGCTAGTAGATAATATTTCTAGTAGCATAACTCACAATGTTCGATGTTATACTTTTAAGAATATATAAAGAGGAAAAGAAATAATACAGCCCAAGAAAGATAAAATTAGAGAAACATCTTATGAAAGCATTAAAAAGCTGGTCAGCAAAAAAGAAGTCAAGGAGTTTTTGAATATTATCTAAAGAAGTGAATATAATATAGTAGAGCAGCTAAGTAAAACACATCAGAAGCACATAGAAATACTCTGTTAAAAGTCCTTAATGAAACCTACATACCTACAGATATTGACACTAATAAATTTTCAAACATGATAGGTGCTATCTTGTCACCTAATTTTATCAATTTTTCAGATGATAAGATTCCTCCAGAAAGATGTGGACATATAAAAGATTTGTATATTATAGTCCAATGTAAGGGTATAGTAGTACCAAAAGTGCTCATGGATAATGACTCAATTCTCAATGTAATACGACAATCCATCCTCAACTAATTACCAGTAGGTTATTCCCACATAAAAAAAATGATACTAACATTTGAGCTTTTGATGAAACAAAGAGAGAATTAGTGGGTCAAATTGAATTGCCAATCACAATTGGGTTAACGATTTTTGAAGTTAACCTTCATATAATGAACATCGAAGTCACAGTCAACATCTTACTTGGAAGACCATGGATTCACACTGCTAGTGCTATTCCTTCGACTCTTTATCAGAAAGTTTAATACATCTCCGGTAATTATCTAGTTAATGTAGAAGGTTTTGGTTTCTAATGGTCTAAAACATGCATAATAGAAGTTTTCTTCTCTAAGAAACTAACCCTAAAACCATACTTTTAAAAGAGAAACCAAGGGTGCAAAATGAGTCCTCAAGAGCTTACATTGCTAGCCTTTGATTTTGATGAAGACCGAGCTCACAAGTATGAGCTCTTAACATTTGAAACCCACCCCAAGGAGCTTCCATGGTGCCTCACATTGGAGAAGAGAAGAAGGAGACCCAAATTTTAATTTTTCTTATGGAAAATAATAAAATAAATAGTATTTATATTTATTATTTTCTTTTTCAATTAAATAATTATATATTTATCATATAAATATAATATTTAGTTGGAGAATTATGTGATACAACCATATGTATATTTGAACGATGAAACCAAGTCATTTTGGACCAATAGGCTTGTGACAAAAACGCATATATATTAACAAGTAATATAACGCCAAGTGTTTTCATTAAAGCCATGAAAATAATTATCATTATCTAACTTATTTATCAATAAATAAATTAGATAAAAAGTATATTAATTAATAAATTAATTAATATAAAGCATTTTCAAAAAGTTATAAATATGATACAATTACCATAATGCCCTTAATCACATTATACATAAGAGTAAAATGATAATTTCGTTTCAAATTAAACACTTTAATTTAGAATTTATTATTTTCTATTAAAATCGTATTTTAATATATTTGATAATCATTATTACCAAATTTGAATATGTAATTTACAATAAACTACATATTTGTATCACAAACGGGCAAAATGATCATTTTGCACTAAATTAATAATTTAATCTAGTTTTTATCATTTTATCCTAGAATCACATTCTAACATATTTGATAATCAATATTATCATTTTGGATCATATAATTTACATTAAAGTACTATGTGATATTAATATATCACTTCTTTATCACTTTAAAGAATAATAAATATATACATCAATTATACGTATTTATTTCAATATTTCAAGTTATCATGAGGTTGCTAGCCCTCTCTTGATAACATTTTATCTTCTCCTTCTTTATGGAAACTCTTAGGGAATTGGGTGGTCCATGAAAGTTCACCATGACTCAGTTGTGAGCTAATGTCGAACACTTCAACTCTGAACAGTTTGGTCTCGAACATTTTAATACCCAACGACTATGGTTAGTGTCTAACTATGCGTCATAGTCCCTAAGTCACGATGAAGAAGTATCTTTATCAAACCTCCATTGATGCACATAACATGTGGGTAATATCCCTCTGTTGTCATATCATAATTGAGTAAGGGTTCATGGACTGTCAAAACCATAATCTCCATATCTATACGAATCATCGATCATATATCATGATTGCTATGGTCATAGACTTAAAATCTGCACATCATATCGACATTCATTTAAGAACTTAACTCGAATAGAGTTAATGAAAACTCTCAGTCTATAGTATCGAGTCAACGGATCCCATCTTAACTATCAATCGAACACCTATATGAACAAAGCATACCCAAGCCATTTTTTTTATACAAGGCATGATTAGCCCTGTACATATATACCATATAAAATATACCCATCCATATAGAGTCCGATTCTAAACATCTCAGGTCTAAGGATTACATCGTACACTATTACAATCTATTGACAAATCATTGACTACATGCATACCATATAATTTGTTAATATGTAGTCCTGTTCGATAAATAGTTCACCAACTATAAATCCATACTAATGCGCTTATGATAACACTCATATTGTCAACCTACATATATCATCATATGATATCATTAGGTGACAACTAGTATGCTTACTATATAATATAATTGCCTAATCTATATCACGTATATAAAGAACACTTTGATAAATTCATTTAACAATTAAATAAAAATATCTAGACTATTGACATACATTCTTTATATATGAGCATGCCAATATAAAGAAAATAGCTAATGTATGTGAATAAAGAACGATTCTATTATGAATAACTTAAAGTTAATACAAAATCACTAGCCCTGAAACCAATAACATGAATGGTTTCTAGAGCATACACTAACAGAAGGAGAATATGCTTACACTTTTAAGAAAAGCACATCTATACGATATGTTGACATAGAAGAAAAAAGCAATGATTCCCACTTTTACTCTCTTGAGTTTGTAAATGCAACATACATTGTTAAACAGGTTATTACGAGGATAGCAAGATTGCCCATACCGACTAGATTAATAGCTAAGATGATACTGAAGCGTAACTATCCATTGAAGGTACGTTATCATGACATTATTTATTTTATACAAACCTATGATAGGTAATGAAGGTTTTGGTTTGGGATATCAGCCTACCCATTAAGACAAGGAATTATTGTTGAACAAAAAGAGAAAAAAAAATGTTTAGCCAAATTACATGGTCAGACATTATACCATAAATCAATAGAGATCCCATACATTAGTAAAACTTATCCAATATCTGTAAAGGTGATGTACTCTAAACCAACACTAGAAGAAGCATTAGATGGAGAAGCATATGGCATTGCAAACATGTTCGTAAATGAAGATTTCACTTATTAAGCCAATAGTCTATCAAGATCTATATAGAATTTAACCATCAATGCCATACTAGAAGATAGTAAAGAAATCAATAACATAAATTGGGTCCCAAGTCCCAACACAGATAGCATCATCAGAAACTCAGATTATCACCAAGCATAACCACACACATAAAAGCAAGGGAAAAGCTCATCAGGGCAAAAAACAAAAGAAAAATACTAGAAAGTCAGATGTATTCTATAGGGCTTATCAGAAAGACACCTATTTATGATCATTTGGGAAAGTCATCAAATAAATATAAGTTTATGGTAAAGTATATAGCACCACCTTCATACACAACAATCCCTATACCTACTAGGTAGAATGACTTATTATCAAAGTCAAAACCAGAGTCACTAGCAGAAGCTATCCATGATATGTCCATCAATACCATCAAAGAAGAGCTTGAAGAAGAATCAATCATTTACCCAAATCAAGGATGATATATAGATAATTGAATTATTAAAAAATTTTTTGAAATTATTATAGAGGAGTAAGACGTGCCGACTTTCTTACGGTTTGGCTTGTTACTATAAGAAGAGGATATCAAACAAGTCTCCTTTATGTTTTTCACTTTTAATTTAATAAAGGACCATGATCTTATTTAAAGTTCATTGAATTCCTTAAAAATAATGTGTTACCTTTTATAAGTAATCAATAAAATGGCCATCTTTCAGTCATTTTTTTGTATTCTTATATTTTTGATTCATTTTCTTATTATAAACCAATACTCTTTCTCTTCAGAATGAATGTCTACAATCCCATGAATAATATCTGTTGGTGTAAAAAAGGTCTAAAAACCTTCTTACACCAACGAGGAGTAATTTAATGGGTGAAGTATGGGATCAAGATGGCTACAATAGGAGTTGATCTTTACTATAATACCAAACGTCCTTTAGGCAGGGTTTCACCATACAAATCCTACAAAACAAATCCTAGAAATGATGCCAAGAGTGTTCCCTAACAGAAAAACTCCGATGCCTAAGTTAGTGAAAGAGGGAAAAAGAGAAGAGAAAGTAATTTTCGGTGCAAGAAAAATTAGAAATACAAGGGTTACAAGAAGTAAATTTTAGTTACCATTTTAGGTTCCATTGGCCTCCTTTTATAGGGTTTTTAGGAGGACTGATTGATATGACTTAGCATGGGAGAAAAGGAATGATGATGTATCCTGCTCTTAGACAGTATGATAGCCGTAATTCATTTAAGAATTGTACTGTCAGACTAGAGAATGATAGGTCCAACCATTGTCACATTGCCTGAAGTTCGACGAGTGATAGGACAGATGCTTTTAATGGTGAGGCAGTGCTTCTAGTCACAAGATCCTCGATCACCCACAATCATTTCCCATTTTTAATATTGATGAACTCCCGGGCTAGAGATCAGGGGTCAGAGGTCCTCAAGGCCAGAATCTCTCTGGGTTATGAGCCCTCTGGATCAGGGTTAAGGGGTCAAGAGTCCTTGGGGTCAAAAGCTTACTGGATCAGGGATGCTCAAGGTCAGAAGCTCTCTGGATTATCATTATTAGGACTAAAAACCTACCACACAACTCCTAAGGGATGACAAGAACACCCAGGGATAGTGAAAGGAGTTTGGCCGGGTAGTGGTACCTCAGAGTTGAAGATGCCACGTGTTTGTCTGAGGAGTCGTCATGTGTCAGCTCTTACTTTTTACCCAAAATAATATCATTAATAAATCAGAATATAATTAGGAAGACTCCATCTATCCAAAAGAGGAGAAAGAATTAAAGTTTTCACTAGAAATAACAAAATTATTAAAAATAAAGAATAAAAAATTAAGCCCAACTCAATAGAGATAGAAATAAGAAACTTGAGCACCATCGAAAATCCCAAAGAAGTGAAAATCAGTGGCTAATTGCCTACCTAAAAAAATAGTACATCATTAACTTGTTAAAAGAATTTAGAAATATTTTTGTAGGTTCATACGAATACATGCCTGGACTAGACCCCGCAATAACAATTTATACTATTTTCTATTAGACCTGAATTGTGAAGCCCCATGCTTAGATCCCAAGGGCATAACGATCATTTTATATTTTTCCTGGTCATGCATTTGCATCCATGTCATACCCCGTGTGCATGTGAGCATGTTTTTGTAACTTAGATTGAGAATTTGATTAGTTAAGATAGAGTTTTGGGGTCGTAAACACAGGGACCTCAATGTAATTTATTTTGAGTGGGACTCCAATGATATTTTCCAAATCTGGGGAGTATTAAAGTGAGATTTCAATTTTTGGCGGGTTCGGTTGACCGAATAGATGATTTGTTCGACCGAAATTTTGAGAACTTTTTGAAAAATTTCTGGTGTTAGATTCGTTCGAACGAATAGGGGGATTCATTTAATCGAATTGGACTTCGTTCGATCGAAGGACCCATTTGTTCGACCGATAATTCATAAGCTCTCTGACTTCTGTAGACGTCGAAGGATTTGTTCGAACGAACCAGGGATTCGTTCGATCAAAGGGGGTAATTTGTTCGAACAAACTTCGATTTGTTCGATCGAATCGGTATGAATTGACGATTTTACCCTCTTCTGGAAGCTTTTCCTTTAAGAAAACTTAAGGGTAAAATGATAATTTTGCCCTTTGTCTATAAATAGGGGTCAAGGGTCAGATTTTCATGCTTTGGCTTCTCTTTTCCTCTCTTCTCCCTCCTCTCACGTCCTCCCTATCTCTCTCTCTAAATTTTACTGTATTTTATCGAAATCTCGATTTCTCTTTGCAGACGAACTGATTTCTACGCGTCTTACACGCTGGGAGCGTCGATTTGGTGTTAGAGGTGCAGGTTCACAAAAGAGGATCTAGGGTTCTTAGAAGAAATTTGGGTTTTTTCAGTTTCGAGGCAAAATCAGAGCAAATCGAACACACCATGAGGTTCGTAGCTTCGATTCTAGCTTGTCTATACCTTCATTTCGTATTTTTATGTATTTTGATTTGTATGGGTATTTGTATCGATTTACGTAGATTTATCACTCGTATTTTTGTTTTAAGGTGTAATGTGGGTTGTAGAGGAGTCGTAAGAAGCTAAAAATATAATTTTGGAGATTTTGGGTAAATGTAAACAGTAACTCCGATTATTGTTTCGACGAGTCCATAGCACCCACAAGTTAGAATCTCGTTTCTTAGTCATAATGAGATGGTTTAATCGTAATATGGGTCCGTATCGATATTAATTGAGCAATTTGACATCTAATGAGGATTCTAGACGATTTTGAAAAATAGTTCGACTTTAAAAACTCGGTGTTAGCATGTATTGCACGCATTCGAGCTCATATGCATATTAGAACATTTATTAATAATATTTAATTCTTGTGGTTAGGCGATGGTTCGCGATCGAGGTACTCACATGACTCATCAAGGAACGAGGGGAAACTAGGGAGTGTAGACCCTCCCTGAGTTGTGAGTGGACTGTTTTCAACTTTAATTATTTTATTTTAAACTTATTATTATAATTTCGAGGAAAAACATGTATACATAAACGATTTTATTTACAAACTTTTGATATATGATTTTATAATGAATTTACCAGGTTTTGATGTATTAAATGCATGATTTATATGATTTATGGCCAGCGAGCCAATTTATATTTGATGTATTGATGATATAGCCTTTGGGACCCGATTGTGGTATTTATATGGTGATTGACGGCCATGTTGGCCTGTTTATATTTTGTTGTCCATTCTACTATGATGACGGCCATGATTAGAGCTGTCAAAATGGGTTTGGCCCGACGGGTTGGCCCGTTTAACCCACAAAATAAGAGGGTTAGGGTCAATGATTTTTGGCCCGCGGGTTAAACGGGTCGGGCCGGTTAACCCCCGGGGACAAAGGGTCAAACCCCGTTTACCCGC
>JAVXUL010044133.1:0-25917 GCA_035590515.1 Trichilia minutiflora
ATGTATGTATTTTTTGTTTGGTTGTTTAAAATTAAAAAGTATATTAATTATTTAATTTTAGATTTATTTATATTTATAAGGATGAATTTATTATTTAATTATTAAAAATTTAATTAATTATTATTTAAATTTAGATATTCATTTATTTTGTATAATTATTCGTATTTCAAAGTTAATTTGGTAGTTTTTAAAATTTTTTAAATTAAAATGTAAGATTTTAATTTTTTTTAAAAGAACCAAATTGTAAGAATTATAAAGTTTTTAACTTTATTTTTAATTTTAAAAAATCGATATCTGATTTAAATCGGATACTGGTTTGGTTTAAATCAGATCGGATCTAAATTAAAATTTTCAGATCTGGTTTCACCTTTATCTCTCGCGTCACTCTTAGTCTGTTAATTATTTTATAGAGTTAATAAGATTAAATCCTATCTGATGAAAACCTAACTTTACCGCAGGACTTATCTCGCCTCACTCTTCGTTAAATTATTCCACGTGAATACGAGAAGTTCCTTGGATATTGTCTATAACGACATCTTCTATGTGAGCAATCTATGTAAAAATTAATTTAAATTTAATATTAATAAAAATTAAGGTAGCATTTTTTATTGAAATCTGAATTTAACTAAAATTAAGTTGGACTGAAGTATGAATTTAAACGGTATATTTGTTTTAAACGATTTAAAAATAAGTATTAAATTATTTAATTTTACAAAATAAAAATTTATAAATTAATATTTTATATATATATACCTTCTTAAAATATTGCATAAGCTCATACTCCAATTAATTTTTATTTTATTATTATTTAGATTTTCCTAAAAAATTAATTTGTGATTCTATTATTTTGGAATAATTGAATAGACAAGAAAAGTATTTGTCATCATATTTTAAAACTAAAAAAAAATTGCAGATAAAAAAATTAGATAGAGTTTAAAATTTATATTGTAGGAAATAAATTAATTTAATAGGGATATTATTGATAATTAAATTATTAAATTTGTTAGATATTTTTGTATGCAAATATAAGTTAATAAAAACAAATAATTTTTTAACATGTGATGTTTGAATATCAGATTTTAGACAAATAAATAAATAGCACCTATTAAATGATAAATTTTTATTATTTATTATTTGTTTTAATTATATGAAAATTTTTATTTGAGATATATTTTTTAAAATAGGTTTTGCCTTGTTTAGCATTACTCTACAACAAAGGACCTCATGAAATATTTGTTATTTATCTTAATTTAAGCATTTCAAATTTGTACAAGCACACAGAACTCGATCAATTTGGATTCTTTTTGGTTTGCTTCTGAAGATTGTATGCTGGGGTTTTCAGCTTCAGCACTTCTTGCTTTGAAAAAATAGTCCCAGCTGAAAAATGTTACAGCCTTGAAAAAATTACCGCCAAGTTACTGCTATGGGGCTTCTAACCGCATATTTCCCAGAAATCCAAGTTAAAGAACCGAAGGAGGAATTCAGGGAAGATTTTGGTGCTCCTCCGAGTGAAACAAATGTCGCCTTATAACTCAATTTCTCGCCCAATTTCTGAAAACTTAAAATGTGAGGTGTAACTATCACTGAAACTCCATTGGGTTCCTGCACTTTCACTGTATAGGAAAATGTATTGATTCCTACATTGGTAACAGTTCTATCATATTCTAAGGTCTTCTTCTGCACGTTTTCTTTGAAATTCACTGCAAAAGAAGGGTAGTTTAAGTCACCAGGATGAAAAGCTGAAGGATTCGGGCAAGTGAAATTTGCCCCTGAAAATAAATCCATTTGGGAAGAGGTATAATTTAAACTGCACAAATAGTTTAGATAATCTTCTGTGGTTAGATCATATATTAGCCCCGGATCAGAGGCACTTTCTGGATCAACATGGCCTGAGCCAAACGCAAATGGGGTAGCCAATGGTGTGTCAATTGAACCAACATCAGCAATTGGAGACCTTCTGTTGTCTAGTGTGTATGCAGTTGTCATTAGAGCTGATTTGATTGCAGCTGGTGACCAATTTTCATGGACTGATTTGAGAAGTAATGCTAGGCCACTAACATGAGGGCAAGACATTGAAGTACCTGAAATTATATTGAAAAGAACACGTCTTTTGTCGGTTTTAAGCAAACTTGGGCTAGTCATAGGTGACCAGGCAGCCAAAATGTTCACTCCTGGTGCACTTACATCTGGTTTGATCACATCTGGGCCAACTGAACTTGGCCCTCTTGATGAAAATGCTGCAATTACCGGTGCATGATTACCAAAAACTGTTCCTTTGAAAGCAATTGAAGCAGTTGGTTTTCTGGTTGTGTTCGTATACTGTTTGATGGCTTCACCTGCAGCCGCTCCTAATGCAGCAGCTGGTAAAACATGAGCATCGGCCAAAAATTCTTCACCTTCTCTTTTAGAATTCAGCAGTAACATTCCAGCCCCTCCTGCAGATTTCACAATTTCTCCCTTTGCTGTACGGTTATTAATTCCTCTTTGGCAAATAACAATGTTCCCATTGACTAGCTTTTTCTCGAGAGTCCCATCAATACAGTACTCAGCTCCCGAGATACCTGCAGTTTTGCCATACACAATCGGCAATAGCTTTGTTGCTTGGCCTGCATATAAAGATGATCCTTCAAAAGATTTTCCATTTCCAAGATTCACAATTGCAGGAAAGCTTCGATCAGTGTAACTTGCAGCCACCGTCATAAGCCATGGCGCAGTATTACTAACTGTTGAACTAGACGGACCTGAATTTCCTGCTGAACATGAAACAAAAACCCCATTTTGCACTGCCCGAAATGAGGCTATAGCTACAGTATCAAGGTAATAAGGCCTAGAACTGCCTCCCAGAGAGAGTGACAACACATCAACTCCATCAGCAACAGCTTTATCGATTGCAGCAAGTATATCAGAGCTCGAACAACCTAACGACCAACAAGCTTTATAAGCAGCAATTCTTGTCGTGTATCTCATTCCAGCTGCTGCGCCTTCCGCCAGGCCAAAAAGGTTGGCATCTTTTACAAGATTACCAGCTGCAGTTGAGGCAGTGTGCGTTCCATGACCCTGTACATCTCGGGGAGAACGAAAATCCATTGTTTCGTTGATTCTTCCAGCAACGGATTCGTAACTTTTGTAAAATGCTCTTGCGCCAATGAGCTTCTTGTTGCAATTTGACTGCGAGAATTTGGTACCTGCTTCACAGAAGCCTTTCCATGTAGAGGGAACTGGAGACATTCCTGTATCTTGGAAACTGATGTGCTCTGGCCAGATTCCAGTGTCGACAATGCCAACGATCACATCTTTCGATAACTTTGTAGCATCCCAGAGTCCGACGCCATTTTCTAGGCCAAGAAAATGGGGAGAATGTGTAGTGTGGAGAGTTAGCATTTCATCGGGAGTAGCAGAGAGGAAACCATCAATTGTTTTTAGTGATTCCAGTTGATTTGTCGAGAGTTTTGCAGCAAAACCAGAAACGACAGATTCATAGGCATAAAGGATCTGAGGAGGTGTTGTTTCTTGTTCTTGATCTTCCTGCTTTGATGAGAATTTGGTGATGGAATCAATCACAGCTTCATAGAATTGTTTGGAATTGCCTGGAGAATGATTTGCTGTGATTTTGGACTTGTCCATGTGAATCACGTATGTTCTCTGTTTGTCTATCGAAGCAATCGGTGAGGTAGCCATGCAGGCTAGAAACAGCAAACATATCCTCAAGGTCATGGTATGGTAGCTGCAAAAACAAAATAAAAACAAAACAAACGGTTTTATCTTTTGGACTGAACAAAATGCTTAAATTCGTTAGTAAACTAAACTTTGAAAATAATGAATATCAATGCAGATGGTGGGGCTAATTGATTCAAATTAGTAAACGTGAACTCAGAATCAGTAAATGCAGTAACTAATCAATTTAACTACTAAGGTCTCTCAGTCTAAAAGCCCGTTGTTCTTTAGCACAATTGCAAATGGTGAGATACCAATCCTGCTTCGGTGAAGTAACGCATGAAAAAGAAAGGAGATGTTTGTACACCTCTCCTCGCCTCGAGATAAAAAAAAATGAAAATGTACAAGTTTAACATAAAAATGAGCAATATAAGAGGATATTATATAGGCAAAATATAGGCGATCGGAAAGTGCTGACAACTTGAGTTCTTTGTGGTCTTGACCTACTATTAAAGATTCTTTCTACTATTGCCATTCGGCTAAAGTGCATAACTCTATTTGCCTTAAAGGGTAAGCACAAAGCCGCTTGCCTATATCTCCATTAGCTAGAGACACAAGCCGTGTGATTTCTGACAGCAAAAAGCCAACGAAAACTGTAATTAGATCAGTGGAATCCAATTTAGAATGTTCTCTTAATTATGGTTTTAAATCAAGAAACATGGGTAAGTTAAATGGACATTTGTTCTAAGAAGTGATACTAATTATGGCATGAATAAGGCACGTCTTATCTGTCTCATGCCTCCCTTGTGATCATGAGAACTGGTAGGTTGAATCACCTACGCATCAGCAGGAAATAATTTTGATAATTTGGAGAGCTAGCTTACTGTGTCAATTATGATAATCAAGTTCTAATTGATGATTCAGAAGTTCCATTTTAGAGGGATTAATGGATTTCGAGTTATAGAATCACTTAGTTCTTGTTTTTGTTCTTTTATCTTCCTAGGCCTAAGGCTTTATTGAAGGGGTCTGCTTCCTTGTCATCGTCCCCTGACTTATGTTTCTCCTTACCCTCTGTTTTATTTTTTATTTCTTGAATAATATTCCCTCGGTTTGCTGAGTTCATTCAAACAAGAAAACAAGGTCCAATTGTCAAAGCTAGCTAACCCCTTTTCTAAGGAAATTTGAAGGATCAGTTAATATTGTTGAAAATAATGAACTTGTATTATTTGGTGATAAAAGCACCAATTGAAAAGAGAACTCAAAAGTAAATTCTAAGAGGGAATGAAATGAAAAAGAAAAGGGCAGGAATTATGATCCGAGATGCTTATGGGTGGAGTGGGCTTGGCAGTGGAGGAATAATTTATCAACCTTCTTTCTCGACGGTGAATGAGTGTTTTTCATTTATATAATGAACGTTTTCTCTTTTTGTTAGCTTTCTCTTCAAGGGAATTGATGCATGCTGGCAAAAAGAAATCCATTTTCTTTCAGGGACCATTATAAGATTGCATAGTTAACAAACAATAGGTGATCAAGGGACTTTTAAAGCCTGCAAGAAGGGAGTGAAGTGGAATCAGTTGAGCTCACATGCACATAATCTATATAATACAGTATAATATTATGCCAAGCAATATTAAACTATTGCTTGGGAAGCATTTAGAGAAATTCTTCCCCCAAAGACAAACGATTAACTGAAAGGCAAGGGACAATGTGTAGTGTGAAAGTTTGTGGAATGAAACAAGAATCTTCACACATGGATTACCATTTGAAGTATTGCATGATTTCTGATAGGGAATTTGAAAAATAGGCACAAATTGCCAGCTTATTACCACTATCAATGCGTGGCTGACGTGGACAATAGTACACTTATACCAAAATATTTTCCAGGTGGAGATTGACAATGACCATTATTGAAAGAATGTATATTTATAAATGTCAAATATAGTGTGTAAATTTTGAATATGTTCATTGTTTAAAAATGGAGATGGTTATGATTAAGATGAAGTGCGAACGGTGGGCGGTGGACCCGTTACCGAAATGTTGAAGAAATGCAAAAGGTTATGTGATCCAGATGGCATGCAGGAAATTGCAGCACAAAAGAGTCTTCATTTTGTTTAAGTTGTGGAGTTTTCTAGTATTATCTTGGTGGGTTATCTACTATCGATTATGGTTGCACTGAAATCTTTAAACAACTAATTTTATCACCACTGGAGCTCTTTATGATTGAAACTTGAATATGTAGCGATAACTTTTTATGCAAGTGCTGGTATAATAATCATGTTCATAGAAAATAAAATACATAAAACATTTTCAAAATTACACGCACTCGATCTCTTTGTATTTTTTTATTGTTGTTGAACTATGGATCCTCTTGTTGCAATCGTATCCTCTTGACTCCAATGGCAATATAAAATCTAATGTGGTTTTGAATTAAATACCATTGTCTATCGTCAATCAATCATTTATTTACTCCAAGCTTATCAACTTGGCAATTGATACTCTGTACGACCACTATCAGTTAATGTTCTTGCTAATCCACTGGCTATCAAGAGGAAATATTTTCAGTTTTAATTTTCCATGAATGCATACCAGAAAAGATCAAATGAACTTCCAGCAGATAATTCAGAGTATCTCCACCATAGGAAAATTTTGGTGTCACTAAACCCAGATATTTCTTATTCGTTTTCAATCTTTGTAGTATCTGTTGCTGCCCAATATTTATTTAGACATGTGTTCAACATAATACCTGCAGCTGCAGATAACGTGCCAGAGGAAACTAATTAGAAATTCTCAGACGATATCTTGTGGTAAGACTTCTATTCAATTATACGTAAAATCAAATCAGTTTTTGGAAATTCCTATTGACAAAGTTGATGGTATTTATCAGTTTTTCGTAGAACCGTTGTTTTTGATAATTAATTTTACATTTTCAACTTGTTCAAAATACATTACTTGTATTCTCGAGATCCTGAAGAACAGGCTCCAAGGGAAGAATTTTCTGCCTGGGATTTTATTATATAATTAACTGTTTCTATTAATAAAGATGCACAAGTGTACCAGCATGGGGATATCATCTCCCTTATGCGTTAAATTAAAAGTTTCATATATTTTTTTTACTGTTTGGTTTGAGTATTAGCCTTGTGGGCTGTAAATAACAATAGGACTTCTAACAGTATAACCAGAGCTTTTCCATACAAGTGAACCTGAGTGCAATTGGGTACTCGACATTGGTTTTGCCTTTACCACAACTTTGAAACTCCGTTTCTGCAATGTCCGAGAGAAGGACAAACTCATAGGTTTGACTGTGATTTTCACTCCTTTTGGAGCTTTAATGGTGGCATTGTAGACGGATAAAGGAGGGCCAACATTTGTGACTCTTCTTTGAAAAACGGCTATGGTTGGTTCTTGATTGGTTTTCAAGCTTAGCTGTATGGTGGGATAGTTTAGAGCATCAGAGCCGAGTCCAGGAATCAATGAGGAGCAATTTATGGATTTTGAACCAGCTAAAACTGACAATGTTGATCCGTTATATCCCTCGTGGCACAGGAATTGGATGTAAGAAACGTCATTCATATCGTAAATTAAGCCAGGGCTCACTGCTTTTTGTGGGTTCACTTGGCCGGCACCATAAGCAAATTCCGCCTCGTTGTTCACTCTCCGACTCATTGGCGTTGCTTAGTAAGAATTATATGCACAGAAGTGTAAGCCTTGATGAAGCTAATAAAGTAAAATGATAATAAAATCAAATCCCATGTCCAAGATGGTTTGATCTAGAATAATTGAGAAGCTTAGACCTTTTTTTTACCTGTGGTCATAATGGCTGATTTGATAGCAGCTGGAGTCCAACTTGGATGGAAGGACTTAACATAGGCAGCTACACCAGCAATATGAGGACAAGCCATTGAAGTTCCTGACATGAGAGTGAATCTTGAAAATTGGGTGTCGCCTTTCAGTCCAGTGAGAGACTTCATCGGAGTATAAGATGCCAAGATGTCAATGCCTGGAGCTGCAATATCTGGCTGATCGTACACATTACAAGAATGCAGTTTGCCGATTCAGTATCAGGTAAAAAATTTTACGATTGAGGATGAAATTAAAAACTATGGAAATACTTTACCTTAAGAAGGTGTTTTGAACCTGGATTTGGACCCCGAGAAGAAAACGAAGCTATAAATGGAGCAGGGACTTGGACTTCGTGGGATTTGTATATTACTGCTGATGGTGATCTAAACTCAACAGGAAAGTTGATATTCATTCCGTCAAATTATCAATCAAATAATAACATATAAAAGGGGCAAGAACAGATAATTTGATGTTATACCCTGTGGAATGAATATAGTTAGTAATGATATCACCATCAGTGATATTGACCATGGTCGCTGGTGCCATAAAAATCTGGGCAGCATCCAAAAATTGCTCACTTTCAACTATAGTTCCTATTCCTCCAATCCCTTTAACAACAGAATCAGCACCCCACGATCGAAACTTGCAGTAAACAAGTTTTCCCTCCACCTTGATAGGATCCAATGCATCATCAGAGCAGAACCTGCAATTAATTATGGCTAATTATTCATAAATTTTTCTTTTTTTCGAAGAGTTAGGCTAATATAACTATGATGAAAACATTGAATACTACCTTGCATTGTCCTGGGTTTCAGAGTTCTTGGCAGCATCAGCTCCACTAACAAGCGGGTACAATTTCTCCTTTGGATCAAACGTGTTGACTCCAACTCCCTGGAAAATATATATATCAATGATCAAAACTTGTTTTTAATTCTCTAACACGAATTCATAAGCATACAAAACTTACTGAAACGCTCTTTCCGTTGCCCATTTCAACCTTGCTTATAAATTGCCGATCCATGCCACTAGCTGCAACAGTAATGAGCCACGGTGCATGGTTTGCCACATTACCCAAGCACGGTCCCTCATTACCGGCTGATGCTACAGTAATAATCCCCTTCTTCAAGGCATGAAATGCACCAACTGATATGGAATCCGAAACATAGTTTTCAATCATCCCACCTATAGAGATTGATATCACGTCCACACCATCGTGAATAGCTTCTTCAAATGCAGCAAGAATGTCCATATCCGAGCAACCTGAGCTGGCCCAACAGACTTTGTAAGCTGCCACCCTAGCATTTGGCACAGCACCGCGTGCAACCCCATCGGCGAACCCAAAAAGACTTGCATTTGGAACTAGGTTGCCTGCTAGAGTCGATGTCGTGTGTGTTCCATGACCGTCCACGTCTATTGGTGATAAAATGTCTGCAGGATCGGGGTTGCGGTCGAGTTTGAAGTACCTTGCTCCTATAAGTTTGCTTTAATAACCCAAAAAGGACATGGCCAAAAAAATATGAACGCATATGTCAAATGATTCTAAGAAAATTTATATTTATAAACTATGAAGTAAAAGGCTAACCGTACTTTCTTTTCCCGTAAAGTTTTCAAAAGATTTGGGAGATTTTCTGAACTGAGGATTTGGCAACAAGTTTCATTTTCGGAAGCGTTTAAAATGTTATGTGGTTTGTTTTATAGCAAACGCTGTATGTTAACCATAGAAGATGACCCAACACATCTGGAAAACAAAAATTCCTTTCAAACAAATTAATAATGCCTAATATATTACTTGTTACATCCTGAGAAATTAGCAAAATGCCCACAAGTTCCTTTCCACTTTGTGGGTGGAGGACCAAAACCATTGTCCTTAAAGCTTTTTGATTGTGGAGTGATCCCTGGCAAATCATGCAAATTGTTGTGCAAGAGAAATAAATAAAACGGAATCCCAAAGGAATTAAAAATAATTCATTAGAGTAAGGGATGAAGATTTGCTAGAACCTGTGTCCAGGAGACCAACAATTATATTACTTTCTACTTTCAAGTTTCTTTTGGCTGTTTGGGGAAGTCCGACGAAGTCCCAGGATTTGGTTGTGTGTAGCTTGTGATATCGATTTGGGAAGACAGAAAGCACTCTGTCCACGCCTAAACATTGCATAAAGTACCTAGCTTTATAAGTCTAAATCCCGAAACTAGAACTCGTATAAATAGAAGAGTGGATATATATGTGAAAGAGTTTCACTCACTCTTCAACTTTTCAGCTTCATCATCAGATAACTTTGCTGCAAATGCATTGAAACTCTTTGTATAGCTGTAGACTATCGACTCCTTCGCATCGTGATCACTGTTTCAACATCGTAAGTAATAGGAAAAAAAAAAATGCTCATCTTCGCTAGTGTGGGAAGGCTGAATTTACCTTCCCTTTACAGATGCAAGGATGCCGATGTGTGTTTGAACCCCAACTTCTTCGTCCACCGGCTGATCTCCCAAGTGAACGATGTAAAATTTCTGTACATTTAACGTCCCACTGTTACTGCCATGAAAATAAATGGTGCAACTTAAAGCTGCAAGAACAAAGGAGATGGTAAATAGATGAAGATTATAAACCTTTCTGTTTTCTCCATTAGCAACAAGAAGACCTATCAAGATTAGAAATAGAAGAAACTGATAAGAAAAAGAACATAGACATTTCATCAGCCTCGCCATGTTAGCAAAGTTTAGAAACTTGATTTTTAGCCTTGTGCTTAACTAGCTCTCTCTGTGCACTAATTCTTTTATATTTATAAGGGAAGTTGTAAAGAGGATTCAAGAATTGAAAACAACAACAAAAGCAACAGTATTTGGATGAGAACATAAAACGTAAGTAATAATTTCAGTTCATATGGTTGAGGTTATCGGTTGGGAAACCTTAAAAGGGAGATAACAAAATTGTTTGTTCACTTCCGCTAGATGGCCTTGCTAGGAACAAGAATAAAGATTGCCTCCTTTGGAGAAAACTCTCCTGAATTTCCCTTTTTGTTTGTATATTTCCACTGCTTTTTCCATTTGTGAATATTTGAGCACAAATGAAGTGAAGTCTGCAGGACCCATGACATGTATACCCATAACTTGGTGGTTGTACTGTTTTGAGATATGCCAAACAATATCTTACATATATTGATATCCATTTAGTGGCTTAAGCAAGTTTTCAAAATGGAATTAGATTATTTTAACAATCCCACCAGGGAATTATAAAAGTAGGAGTTGCTTGAAGACAAAGGGCTAATTACATCAAGACCCCGTTTACCTTACATTCTAATTTAAGCAAGTCAACCTTTCAATTTCAAAACAATGTAATGGTATTATAAATCTACATTTATTTTACCATTTTTTTTCTTTACAAATTAATGTATAATTAATTAAATGACTACTTTATCCCGGATTAAATTTAAGCATGTTGTTACATTGAGAACTTTAGAAGGAACATGGAGTAGTATTACCCCCCAAGGCAAGATTTGAACAGTAATCTAATGTTTTTCAGGTCTATTATGCTAACAACTCCTGTTGAATGATTTATCATCGTCTAGTTAATTACAAGCATACTGTATTCAATTGAGAAACAAACTAGGGATTGTACTGTACCCGTATGGTATTTAGGATTTATTAAAAGTAGATTTTATTTTATTTTTTTATATTTTAAAAGGATCCCATTTATTTACTGTCCAAGATCAGAGTGCTTTAAATATATTGCTTTCCCTTCCCCGCCATTTTTCTCATTTCTCTTTCTCCTTGAATCCTCGACTCGTGTTGTTAAACCGCCTCCCGCCAAAAATCATCTCTGTTCTCACACTCGTTGATGCTGCTCACGCGTAGCTTCTCCTCATTGTCGGCCTCCTCCTCCTCCTTCACCATTACCGTAACCTCCAAACTCTACGACGTCTACTCCTTCAAACCCCCTTCCTGTGTCTCCCTAACACCTGCAAACCCTAACTCTGATACCAATTTAAAGAAAAAATCGAAACCCAAGTCCTGTCCTTCGTCCTCTCTTGATGTCCCGAAGAAAAAATATACCGATTTGCCATTCGATTTCCGATACACGGAGACTGACCAGAATGTGAGGTCCATAGGCTTCGGGAACCCAAGTACTCGCCATTTGGGCTGGGTCGACTACACTGTGAATGGTTCAGCGTTTGCGCTCCAGTTGCAAACCCTAAGGTGAGGTCGGTGGAAGAGGTGCGGAGGATACGAAATTGGAAGAAAAGCGGAGAATTGCGAGAGAGAGGATTCAGGGAGAGCCGTTAACTGATGCTGAGAGGAAGGCATTGATGGAGAAGTAACAGAAGAACCGAACCAACAGGCAAATCGATTTGGGTATATATTCTTGTCTGTCTGTTTTTCGATTCCGGGTTCAAAGTTGAAGATTGTTTAATGTTTTTGGTGATTTTTGTTCACTAATTAATTTTACGTAATGGGATATTTAAAGGTTTTTTTTTTTTTTTTTAAATTGACAAAAGTGATTTTATTTTAACATATGGTTTAAAAAATGATGTGGAACAAAAAATATTTTTAAATTTAACTAAAACCTTTGTTTTACCTTTCAAAATTAAATAAAATCAAGCTATCTTTGTTTTTCTTACTTTATTTTTTTTACTTTATTTTTTAAACATAACAAATTAAATCCATATCTGACTTTTTTTTTTCAACTCCTATTCAACTGTAGATTTAGTAAATGACTACACAATCTATGAGTTTCTGAAATTTTTTTTTTATTTAACTAAAAATTAGAATGTTGAACAAAATTAACATATGTAATGAGTGTTGTGAAATAGTTTAAATGTAGAAAAAATGACAATAAGATTTAGATATTGTGTAATAGTTTAAATATATGAAAAATGATACTATAATTTATATGTTTTTAATTAGTCAATTTTTGATCAAAAATAATTCGTTAGAGAGGAATGAACACTGTTAAAATTATTTCTCGAATAAAACCATATCTGTTATCGAGAGCGATTAACTTTAATAATTGAAAAACTAAATTCGAGAGTATGAAAAACAATAGATTTTGATAGTGATTTTAAAACTGTAAAATATAATTAATTTTGAGAGTTAAAACTTAAATTCAAGTATAACGATATAAATCGATTTCGAATGTGAAGATTTTAGTCGATTTCGAGTGTGAGTATAAATTAATTTTGAGAACAATAAATATTAAATTCGAGAGTGATAAGTAATCTGATTTTAAAAGTATCATATGTTAAATTTGAGAATAATGATTGAACTGATTTCGATAGTAATAATATAATTGGTCTATTTTGAGGGTGAGACAGTGAAATTCGAGCGTGAGACAGAGAATTGATGTATTTTAAGGATAATAATTAAACTATTTTTGAGAATGAGAATATATTAATTTTGACAGAAATAATTTAACAAATTTTGAGAGTTTAATTATTTATTTATTTTAGTGTGTATATATATATATTCTACCTTCTTTATTAAGATGTTTATTCTGTTGTTTGTTTATTTTGTAGGTTCATATAGTATTTAGAAGGGAGCGAGGCATACTTCATGGCATAACACAAATTTTTTTAAGTAGCAGATATTAATAAAGCTCAAAATCTAACTTCTGAGAAGACATTAAAAACAATGAAACTAAAAAATGAACCCAATAAAAAAGTTTATTTAGATGAATTCAAAGACAACAAAGGAGTAACAACTGACGCATCAATTTTCGCCCTCGAATTTCACTAAAAATGGTGGAACGAAAAGATAAACGCAATGAAGAAGTTTATTGAGATGATAATGATTACAAAGGAGTCAACATAGCAAATTAATGAGATAAAAAGGGTATTCTTGTGATGTTGGATTCTTTGTAACAATTATCAATTGTTGAATTTTCACAATCTTCAAATCCATCTCAATGAGGTTCTTCATTGCATTCATCTTCTTGTTCCACCATTTTTAGTATTTTTTTAGACATTGAATTTTTTTTCTCGAACATTTGCCACTTAAAAAAATGGGTTATACTATTTAAAAATGGGTCGCATACAAAATTGAGATTCGACATTGATATATTATCGATATATAATCTTGAATAAATAATATTAAATTTATAATTGTGTAATTAGTAATTATATTATAATAATATTACTTTTTTCACTAAAATTTGAAAGCATAATGATAATATTATTTTTTCACTTAACTTCAAAAGTATAATGGTTAATTTTGTTATTTTAATTATGATTTGATGTTATAAATAGTATGTTTATTTATCAAGTAGAATATGATATATGATATGATTTGATCTTATATTTATGGCATGTATCAAGTATTATTGTTGTTATTGAGTTATTGATTTTAGAACATCACTTTCAAAATTAGTTTAAGATAGATATAGAGAATAAATCTTAGTTCGAGTATGTAAAGTAAATTAATTTTGAAAGTGATTATTAAATTAATATCGAAATGGACAAATATTAAATTTGGTAGTGATGATTAAACTAATTTTGAAAGAGAAAAATATTAAATTTGAGAGTGATTAAAATTTAATCTTGAGAGTGATTCGAGAGTGTGAAAGTAATTATTGAATTCGAGAGTAAGAATGAAAATTAATTTTGAGAGGGACAAGATTTGAAAGGTTAAAAATAATGACTTTCAAATGTGAGAATTAAACTATTTTTAAAAGTGAGTATTAAACATTTTCAAGGGTGAAAATACACTTGATTTTGAGCGTGGGAGTTTAAATGATTTCAAGGGCTCTGTGTATTAGTTGGTTACTCTCTCTTTTGTTACTTTTTTCTTCAATGTAGACATGGTTGATAAAATTTTATTACTTATACTACACAAAAGTTCATGATCAACGGGACTGAATGATGACGAGTTAATAAGACACAAAGGTTAATATGTATCACTTTTTGACTTGTCTGCCTACGAAGTTATAGAAAAATTACAAAAAATTAATGGTATTACTATACGGGTAATGAAAAAGATTGATTTTTATAGATAAAAAAAATATGTGTTCATCAAAATAAACCAACCAATAAACATTTCATCAATCTACATTTTTCATCAGTATAAATTTTACAATTCTAACTTCTTACTTAGTTGATGAATTTAACAATTTTATTTTCCTACTTTACCTTATTCAACATTATTCCATAATTGAAAAAAGTATTTGTAGAATCTCGGTCAGTAGCATCACTTTGGCAATCATAATGTTTATAAGTGCTGGAGACAGTATTTACATTACCAATTACATGATACTGGTTTAATTCTCAGGAAAAATAGAGTTGAAATATAATTTGAAAAGAAAGAAAGATTCTCTCTCCAGGTTAATAATAGAGTTAATATTATACTTTAATATTATATAAATTAACATATATAGTAAACTGAGATAAACGAGACAAAAACTTCTCAATTTGAAAAATCAAAGAATTCTAGTTTTGTGAGCTCAAATATCAAGAACCTCATTGTGTTCATTGGATTCCTCATTTGACCATCTATCTTTTGACTATGAGGTATATGAAACTATTAAAAAGAAGAAAATTAGGAATAACAAAAACCTATAAAAAGATGGTTTTAAAGTTTGTGATATACTTTTAAGTGGTAAGAGTAATGTGGTTAATTGAAGGTGGTTGATGCGAATTTAGTCAAAAGAAATTTTAATAATATTGGTTTCAAAGACATACAGAGTTTGAGGGCAAGGAGTATCGAGAGAATTATATTAGATAATAGAAAGAGAATTGTATTAGATGATAGTAAAGATGAGTTGGTATTTATAAGTGATGAGGATGGTTTGGGTTTAGACAAGGTTGAAGATGATTATTAAATTTTATTGATAGTGATGATGAAAAGATGGAAAAAAGTGATAATGATGATTTATAAATTATTAATGTCAATGATGAAGAGAGGAAAATTATTGAGAAGATGGAGAATGATAATAAAATTTTATGGAAAGGGAGTAAAAAAAATACAAAAAAAATTGATAAAGTTAACAAAGAATAAGCAAACTTGTAAAATAAAAAATGAAAATATTCAAAGGATTCTTACTAATTCTATTTAGAATATGGAACAAGATCTTTCAAAAGATTTTTTATCTTTAGAATTTGAGGTTTTTGAAGAACAAAAAAATGAATTGACATATTAAGACATCTCTTCCATTATAGTTTATATATGAATTAAGGAGTTATCACCATCAGAGAAACTAGAATGTGAGAAAGAAAATAACCATCTTTAGACTGATATAGAATTTACTTATAACGTTAGTGAGATAGCATATACCGACTCTTTTATAGAGTCAAGATAAAAATAATTCAAAATAATAAATGTTAGGGTAGAAAATGAGGTCAGACACCAAAGTAATGTCCTATAGACACGTGACACCTCTGACCCTGAGGTAGGAGAACTTGGTCAGATGCCCTCAAGAATACTATCATGTCCGCCTCAGTATATACAGTGTGATCTGGAGTCAATAGTATTCGCGTTAGTTCAGGAAAGAAAGCTGACGTACTTCGGAAGACATCTGACCCTGATGTATATATATCTACCACACATAAAAATGGGAATGATCCGAAGGTATAGAGAAGTTTGTGACCATGGAAACTTACTCGATTATTCGAAGTTATTTGTCCCATCATCAGTTAACTTAAGGTAGTATAATAGTGACAGGCCCTACAACTCTCAAATCTGACATGGTGTGAGCATTAATAAAATACGACTATCACACTATTTAAAGACATAAGGCTTTCTATCATTTCTATTCTTCGATACCAAGTTATATTACAGAAAAAAAATTGAGGAAGTATATAAGGGAGAATAAAAGAAGGAAAAGAGGAGAACTTCTGAATTTTGGGATCTTAAACCTTGAAAAAGACAATGATATCACAACCACCCTCAACAGACAAGAAAACCAGATTTTTTCTTGAGATTACATCATCAGAAAGGTTGAACTTAAACTTGTATTCTTTCATTCTTTATTCCTTACATACCTTCGCTGACTTACGTATCGAAATTTCTCCATTAGGAAACATACTCGGCGTCACTCCAAGTGTGTTACTATTTTACAGGGTTTGGAGGATTGCCTTTACATACTGAGAATCTACCCATTGAGCCCGTACCAACGTAGAACCGTCATCCACTCAACCGGATCATTTTGCATCTCAACAGTAAATAAACACCAAAAATTTCTTTGATAATATATAACATGATATGATGAAAGTCAATGAGAAAG
Source organism: Trichilia minutiflora (assembly GCA_035590515.1). Lineage (NCBI taxonomy): Eukaryota > Viridiplantae > Streptophyta > Magnoliopsida > Sapindales > Meliaceae > Trichilia > Trichilia minutiflora. The sequence goes on from JAVXUL010044133.1 coordinate 16,700, forward strand.
ATAGTATTAATTAATGTAACTTAATCACTCTCGATATCTGTAACTTGATCATTTTTAAAAAATAGTTATCTTATCATTCTCAAAAACTGTTATTAATATGCAATATTATACTTAAAAATAGTAAATATCTAATCTAAAAAATAGAGTAATTCTAATAATCGAATTCTACTCTCGAATTTATGTCTATTATACTCTCAAATTTCATTACACTGTTGTATATTACTATCGAAAATAGTGCATTTCTAACTCTCATACTCACTCTTAAAAATAGTTCAATTATATAATCTTGATTTTGCTCTTGACAAGAACCTAAATTCTTAAAAAAATCTAAAATATAACTCTCATAAATCAATTCATTTTCACAATCAAATTCAAAATTTGTCAAAAATAACTCTTAAATTTACTCTTCGTACTCTCTTAAAGATAACTCTTAAATTTCTTTACACTCTCTCAAATATAGTTTATTCTCTATAAAAGCCTGAGCTCTCAATAACAAATTAAAAAAAAAACTCTTAAAAATCAATTCATTTATCGAATAAATAATATATTATGTTAAACTAACGAATTTTCATTATTTTTCTGGAATGAATGGAGGAAAGTAAGATCAATTTTTCTCACGTAAACTATAATCTTTCTAGCATGTGCTGACCCCAGACCACTTAAAGATTTTGACGTGGAGGCTTATGATAAGTATTGACTAAAGTGCTTTTGAAAGGATTTTAATGCTGTGGAAAGTATTTATTGGTATATTCAGATCAAGTCATTATATTCTTTTGTTTTGTTTTGTTATATAAAATTTCTCTGAAATATTTGGTATTGCATAAGAATTGCACATCCATCATCTTTATAACAACAAGTAGGGTTTCTTCACATCATTTTCCCCTACCAAGAGTTTCTTTGAAAAAAGTTGTATCTTTCTGATAGGTGACACTTTCAGGGTTGCTTAGACTTCTTAATTTATTTTTGATAAATAAACAAAACAAATGCTACTGTTCATTTCCATTGCTCACTTCTGATCTTAGCTTTTGCTTTTTGGTCTGTTGTTTTGGAGGGAGAGATGGTTCAACACACAGCATGCTAAATGATATTCATAATCATTGGAAACATGATGATGAATCAGGATTAAGTGCCTTGGAGTTCCCACTGTTGACATGAAAGATGTGTGCACCCAGCTTGAGGTACCTGGTTTCCTTATGATCTAGCAACAGCCCTTTTTCAGCTCTAGGCATCTGTTGTTTTTGTTGTTGGGTTTATTCTAGATGCTGTTGTGACCGGATCAAATTTTATGTAAGTTCTACATTATTGCAGGATAAAACATTTGGAAAAACCATTTACAGGCATGGTGGTACACTAATGCTACACAGAGGCAGGAACTATATCCAAGAGAAAAGACCTATTCCATTGATGCTGTGTAGACCTCTCTAGCCTGTATATCCCAGGCTGATCAAAACTACAATTGATGGTGTAAGCATTGAGGAGACGAAGCAATTGAGAAAGAGAGGATTGGCTGTTCCTGTTTTAACAAAAATTGGTATGTCCTTTTGTTTCTCTTTTCTCGGCTTATGTAACATTTTTGTGTGGTGATTTGCAAGTTCCTACTGCAGCAAAAAATGGTTACTATGGCAGTCTGGTACCCATGGTGAGAGATGCTTTTCTTGTCAGCGCGTTGGTAAGGATAGATTGCCAGGGTCTTGAGAGAAGTGATTACAAGAAGATAGGCTGCAAACTTTGAATAATTTTCTTTTGCATTCTCCACTTAAGGTCTTTTCTTCCTCCAACCCTTGAATCCTTAATGCGAGTTCTTTGTTAAGTCTTTTTTTTTTGTGTATATTGCAGTAGGGTTGGAAGGTAGAATTTTTTAATTTGTTAAATATCTGTCCAGGAATCATTATTCCCTCTGTCTCCCCTCCCTTCCTTTCCTTAATCTCCATTTATTTTTATGAGTCGCAGAATGCAGATAGTCGGTTTAGTATGCTTATGTTTTTAAGCAGGTAATCCCTTTTATATTATTTAACTACTCTAAATCTTGATACAGGATCTAATTCCTTGTGTCCTTGTAACATTTGAGAGGGAGCAGATTGTGGTTTGGCGGGAAAGAGACTACGAGCCCCGTGAGAATGATGGGCATGTCATCACACAGCTAGAATTATTTGATCGATCAGAAAAGGATTTGGTTTCTGTTTTAGAGGAAAACGATGGCAAGTGAGAAGCTTGCTGAAAGTTACTAGCTTCGAACTTCATGTTTTGTTTGTTGAACTTGATGCTTGTGTTACGCCTATTAGCAGATTCAGAATCTAACCTAAGCTTGGATGATCTTTGTTATCATTCCATGAAAAATGCCAATATCATCTTTTGTGTTGGTTTTGAAGTTTCAGCCACAATTCCTGTTCTCTCCATCATTCAGAATCGAAATTAAATGCCAGATTTTGTATTGGTTATTAGCTAAAATGAATTGTTGAAGCTCTTTCCTGTATAGATTTGGATTTTCGCAATTTTCTGTGACAGAAAATCATAAATGAGATTGCAGATGCATTTTATCGGTCAGCATTTGGATCTGGAAGGGTGACTGAGTTTGCTTATGTATGGATTTTTCAGATTCTACTCTGAACTGTGATATCCATTTGCATTTTTTTCTTCCCTCTGTCTTTACCTGTATATAATACTATTACTCGTTCTACTCCTTGTCTTTGAGCAGAGAAATCGATAATGAACACTTGTTCATTAGGTTTTAAGCATCATATGGTTTATTTTATTTATGTAAAAGTTACTATGGTTTAATTTGATGATCTGCGACAACATAATGGAATTGGATTTGGATAAATCGAGCTTCCAATCTATTGATGAGTTTGAGACATCGCTGAAACTGAGGGGTTGGCATAGCACATTCCAATAGAAGCTGTGAACAATGAGCACACAAGTATGTTATGAAAATAAGAGATTTTCCTTGTGGCCAAATAAAAGATTTTCCTTGGAGTATGTTATGAAAACAATGAGCACATTCCAATAAAGGTTTTGGTCCAATAACCACTTCACAAAAACTAGCAAACAGTTACGGAATCTGCAAACTAGTTTGAACTCATTTTGATGTCCTTTTCTTTTAACTGAAACCCTCCAAAAAAGGATGGGACAAGACATCAAGGTGGCAAAACATGATCGATGTCTGTTATGGACACTTGTTTCGTTTTGTTTTCCCTAATTATCTGTCAAACTTTAATGAAAAGAACACGAGAATGTGGGGTTGTGGTGCCTCCAAGTCTCGAACACGTTCCAAAATTTAAACTCCACCTCACCGGATAATGATGGTGAATCCAAGATTTACGTTTTTATTTCATAGTCTCAACAATAATGCTAAATGGGCCGAGGATTCTAGGCCTTATCCAATGGCCGATAAATTACGTTTAAGTCATTATATTTTGATAAAATAATAAAAAATAAAATAAATATAATTCTTAGTACAAGAAAGTTTTAAAATTATTATTTTCTAACTTTATAATTTAATTATTGTTTCAAAAAAGTCTTTAAATTATTATCTTTCAATAAAATTAAATGTACACACAATTAAAAAATTAAATCTTACTCCGATTAATAATGTTTAAGGATAAATTGTATTTTTTAATTTTATTTTTCATCATAATTTTCACAAATTTTTTTTAACCTTAATTTGCTTATTTTTATCATCAAAAAATAATAAATTAAATTTATAGGATCACAATAATTTTTTTTTTTATTTTTTTAAATATTAAAATACAATGGATCTCGATACGATTATCTCTTTTATTTTATTACTTTTTCTAAATATGTAAATAACAAAAAAATATATTTTTTCACTATTATTATCTCTTCTTTTTTTTTAAGAAGAGGTATATCAATAAATTAATGTAGTTTTATTATGAACAAAAATTAAAAAATTTAGATGTTTAATTTTTTTATTAGTTTTTAGATGTATAGTTGTAATTGAATATAGAATTGATTTTATTGAACAATAATAATTGAAGGACTTATGTATAAAAAAAATAAAAACTATCTTAGTATTATTATTTTATCAAAGTATACGAACCTAAATGTAATTTAGTGGATATGAGACTTAATACGCGGATATAGGACTATTTATTAAAATACATAATTAATATTATAAAACAATTAAAATACGTATAATACAAATTTGTAATATTATATTTTATAAAATTAGAAAATAAAAATAGATATATTAATAATATATGTGTGAAGGTATTATATATCTTAAACAATTTAATAAATTTTATTATCTTATTTTATTAAATAATATTATCTTTTTTCTTATTTTTATAAAATAATATTAAATTGAATTGAATTATTCATTTATAGTCAGTCAGTCAAAAAAGTAAAATAATAAATTTTTTAAGAAAATGTAAATGAAATAAAATAATAATAATAATAATCTTTCATATTTTTTAATTTTCATGTTATTTTATATGTTTTAACCATTTTTACGAAACTTTTTACTTTTATGATTTGGTTATAAAAATTTTAAAAAAAGTAAAAAAAAAAAACAAATATTTATACACGTTGATAAATCAATTATTAATATTTTACAAGAGGAGAGCCAATACAAAAAAAAAAAAGACACTACCACTTGATACTTGTCCTCCCACATTGATAAATTTATAATTATTTAGTTATAAATTGTAATTATTTTTATTATAATTTTTAATTTATAAAAGTATAATGAAAAGTAAAAAATAATGATGAAAAATTAAAAAATTAGAAATTACAAAAAAAAGATTTTCATGAATTTTATTTTATTTGAAACAAATTAATAAGTAACGGTACCTAACCCCCCTAGGGGTGGCCTGATGATGGGGGTTCGGCTTGGGACCGCAAGGTCTCAAGTTCGATTCCCCCAAGGACCCCCCTGTTGAAGCGCTTAGGGGGTTAGGTCCCGATTTTCTCTAATCATTTGGTACTGTCTGTCGTAGGATATCACGGGACGCTTTCTGCCTTAGGCTTGAGCCCCGTTCCAGTGAAGCTGCTCTAGGGTAGTCGAGGACATGAATCCCCCGTGATAAATCGCGGGACGTTGGCTGACGATTGGAGTTTTCGGGTTTCAAAAAAAAAAATAACCGGTACCTAAAATTAATTATTTTTTGTTTCTTGATGATATTGTCTTTTAGGTGTTAATTTTTTTAATTAATTTAATGTTATGTATTTTAATATTATTAATGTAAAAATTAGTTATTTTTGTATTATTTTGATTTACTTGTATATAACTAATTAAATTAAAATATGATTGAGCTGCAATACGAGAAATATGAATTGTTTTTTTAATGTACATGATTTAAGAAAAATTTACATATTATATATTTTAATTTATTTTTTTATTTTTAGATAAAGATCTAATAAAATTTAAAAATAATGAATTTATTAAAGTGTTTAAAATTATAGAATTTAATTTAAAATGGACAAAATTAAATTAATATTATTAAAAAAATTGGTCAAACAGGAATCAAATGAGGACAAATTAGGACAAGTTTGGTTAGTTAGAAATGGGAATGGGTAGGCCCGACCCCATTTCTTTTAAAATGGAGAGGGGAGAGTTCGGAGATGAACTCATACCAGGCAAGGCGGGTTTGCCTCGAATGCCATCCCCATTCCCCAACCGCCAACTGGGGATGTGTTTGACAGTCGATAAAAACTTATTTATTCTTTTAGGGTTTCGTAAAAATAGGGATCCCGAAAGTTTTTTTCCCTTTTTTCAGCAAAAGCGCATGTGGCTCACTTGGCAAGAAAATTAAATTATCCAATTTTACCGTATTTCTAGGGAAGGAAACAAATAATAAGCGTACCATATACGAGCCTTTCATCCCCTCCTCCATTTTCAGCTTTACGGTCTCGTATTTTCTTCCACTCTTTTCTTCATTTTATTTTTTTCTCCACTCGTCTGTGCTTAACAAACGATTCTTTCACTCAACAATGGCGGACCATGATGTCTCCTCACCCCTACTTCAGTCTCCACGCTCCGATCATTCCCCAGTAATTATCACGGTTGAAGATGATGACGCCGGCCCAAACCCGTTAGCACAAGATCAACCCAACCATAACAATATCCAGAACCAAAATCAACGTTCTAACTACAACAACAACATTCAGTGTAATAATTCGGAAAACCCGTATTGGTTTATTGGGTCTAACGGGATTTCGATACCGGGTCCTTCCACAGCAAATCCGTTTGGAAACGATACGCCGGATATTAATGGGGTTTATGAGGTTTTAAAGATTGTTGTAAATTTGCCGATTGTTTTGATCAGACTTGTGTTGTTTGCGGTATGTTTGTTGGTGGGGTATTTGGCGACAAAGTTGGCGTTAGAGGGATGGAATGACAAGCAGAATCCGATGCCGGTATGGCGGAGTCGAATTATGTGGGTCACTAGGTTTTGTTCCCGCTGTATTCTATTCTCTTTTGGGTACGTTGTTCCTTTCGAGCTTTTGGTTTTGATCATTGTTTAATAATAATGCAATTCATTAATCAAAGTATTGTATTAGGATAGTTTCATATGGATTTCTGTAGGTGCTTGTCTTTTCTATGACGTCGGTTGATTTGGGCTATATTTGACTTTCTTTTGACGGTATTTTTTAGTGTAGTAAAGAAGGAGATTATGCGTGATAGCTAGTTTTGCCTATAGAATCACACTCACACTAGGCTTGGACGTGTTTTAGGTTCTGGGGTTGAAAGGTATTAGAAAACGAGTGGAGTTAAGAATGAAAATATAGACATAATTTTGTGGTATTTATGTCAATGGATTTAATATCTCACCTAGCTTTGTTTACTTTTGGAGTAAATTGATTTTGATTTATGGTGAAATTTCCTATGTGGTCCGTTTGGTTGCTGAGAAAATGGAGAGTGATAGGAAAATGAAAAGCTCATTTTCGGTTTTGTTTGGATTGTTATAGATTGTTCCCTAAGTGTTTGTTCTTTTGGTGGTATTTTACTTGCAGCTATCATTGGATAAGGCGAAAAGGAAAACCTGCTCCAAGGGAGATTGCTCCTATAATTGTATCTAATCATGTATCATATGTTGAGCCTATCTTCTATTTTTATGAATTATTCCCCACAATTGTTGCATCAGAGTCCCATGATTCCATGCCCTTTGTTGGAACTATTATCAGAGCAATGCAGGTAAACTCATTGTGAATTTGAGCTTTTCATTCATTCTACTTTAATTACAGTTTTGTGACTTCATGAACAATGGCAATTTACTCTATAATTCTTCCTAGCCTTCATGGTTGAAATCTCATTCTCACTTTTTGGTTTTTATTTTTGCAGGTGATATATGTTAATAGATTCTCACAATCGTCAAGGAAGAATGCTGTTAGTGAAATAAAGGTAATTTTATTATATTGGGAATCTTGGATCTATTACTAATTTTTAGTGATTTAAAAATGAATACTTGATACTGTTTTTCTTACCTATCTGTTTTCTTCTCTAAATATCTCACTCTTCCTTTAAATGGCATCATACATTTTGAACTCTCTTAGTTTTTTCTACATCAGTGAATTTTTGTTATCTATTGAGCGTTTAGATGTCTAGTTGTGCCAATGCTTGCATCTGATATTTTGGAATCTTTTATTGGTTACTTTTCAGTGTTTAACAAGCACCACTAACTGAGTCTATTATCTGACTATTTTTTCACTGTCATAAATTATTGTACAGATGTCAGTTTTGATGAGTTTTTTATTTTTTAAAATGGTAATTCTTTTTCCGCAACAATGTTTTAGGCTTCTGTAATTGAAATATGGTATAATCACGTATGATTGTGTGTACTGGAACTATGCATGCCAACTCTATGAAACTAAATTCAATTAATTATTATGAATGTATTAGCTATTTGATACAGAAATGTGCTTAAAAGGATCTGAATACAGAGAAAGGCTTCTTGCCATAGATTTCCTCGACTGCTGTTATTTCCTGAGGGAACCACAACCAATGGAAAGTTTATTATTTCCTTCCAACTTGGTGCATTCATCCCTGGTTATGCTATTCAACCTGTAATTGTTCGCTATCCCCATGTACATTTTGATCAATCTTGGTAAGTTACTTTTTACCTTTTCTTCTTTTCATTTATGGAAGTTTCTTTAGGTGCTGTTTTGATTAGTTCTTGTCTCGATGGAACTTGTAATCTTGCCTTGCTGTCTTATCCAGGGGGCATATTTCTTTGGCAAAGCTTATGTTTAGAATGTTCACCCAGTTTCACAATTTTATGGAGGTATGCATTCTTGCTTGCTTACCTCATATGAATTGATGGTTACTGTTTATTGTTAAGATTTTGTGTAGGTTTGAACCTTAAAATTAATTGAGTCAATTTATTTTGAACAGATAGAGTACCTTCCTGTTGTTTTTCCAAGTGGTAATCAAAAAGAAAATGCTCTCCATTTTGCTGAGAGGGTAAGTACATGCCTGGAGTCTATTTAATTTGGCCTCTTTTCAGACTTATAAAATTTTGTTTTGCGTTAACGAAGACATAGTATCCAAACCATGTGAGTCCAGAAGTTGAAAAGAAATGTTCACGTTCTTCTATCTGTTGATGGTGATTTCATATGTTTAAGACCGGGAGGTGAAGTTTAGATTATTAATGATCTGCCACTGACTTCTTAAAAATTTCCATCAACATGGGCATGCTTGGTTACACATGCATTACTTTGGGTTCCACTTTACACATGCATTACTTTGTTGGATTATTATAGACTATTAATGATTCAAATATACACCTACACAGACCAGCCATGCTATTGCATCTGCTCTGAATGTTGTACAAACGTCTCATTCCTATGGAGACTTAATGCTTCTCATGAAAGCATCAGAGTTAAAAAAGGTATGCATTACTTGGTGAATGTGTTTATACTTTTCAAACATATAGATATAACAGCGAATCAAACCATGTATTCAATAGTCACGTCAGAAAAAAAGAAAAGAAAAGAAGAGCTTGTACTTGTTTTTGCTGACATGACTATTGAATGCATAGTTTGATTTGCTGTTACAGCTGCCTAACAATCATAGTAATTTTGTACTAATATTTCTTAATCATAATTTTTCCAGGGAAATTCCTCAAGTTATATGGTTGAGATGGCAAGGGTTGAATCAGTGAGTGCTTTTATTGAAATGCGTTGTGTCTGAATATTTTCTTCTGTTTTAGCTTTCAGAAAAGATCTAGATTTAGTGAATCTTTGGCTGTGTACAAATGGTT